>PDGT01000017.1:4879255-4942509 GCA_003671415.1 Megathymus violae | reverse complement strand
TCCACCGGGAGACTCTCGTTCTCCCGAGTCCACGCCCGGGTAAAAGGGTGACCCCTGAGACCCGTAATTCCCCGTCACAAGCCAAAAAAGGGCAGTGGCTGGATGAGTCTGTGTTGTTGTTGTTGTTACGTGAAGATAGTGAACATGCGAGCAAACTCATTATCTAATTTAATCCTGAGTATAACTGAGCCTGGTCCACGTGACAAATATTTAAAGTCGATTTCACATACGTAATATTTGTCCAATTCAATCAAAGTATTCGTATCACCGCATTCTATCAAGTTCAGTAAGGTAAGGTTGATTTGCATTCAAGAATGAGTGAAACCCCAACACCACAAAATTACGGTCAATTTCAGTGTCACATAACTCAAAAATCGGGTAGTCCGCAGGAATAAAAATACACCTGTGACCGACATCAAATAGGACAATAACCCCTTTGAAAATGATTCATATGCTACAATAACCGATTACCGTCACATACAGACATACAAGACACTGGCCATTTCTACGTCAGATTAAAATATATACTTATATCGTAATAGATAAATGATATCGTTGTGAAGGAACACTAACTTGATGGCAATATATCTCCATATGGCGAGCGAGAGTGTGAGCAGGATGGAGGCGGTATGCAGGATCTGCGTAAAGTGCATATGGAACAGCATGTACACCGCCCAGGAGTATGGCCGTTCTTCTTGATCTGGGAACAACTGTCACCAACTATTTGAATATATAATTAATAAAGAACGTGGCTCCAACCCTTTAGTGACCACTGCACTGCACGAATTTCTCCTTGTTATTGATGACGTTTAGAACGTTTTCTAGCATGCAACTCCAATGTGCAATGGTGAAGGGTTGTTGATTGAGAATTAGTTTACTTTCTTCAAAAAACTATACTTCAAGACATTGTTGACGGCAGTCAACAATAAATGATAATTCAAAGATGATCAAAAATAGTCAATCGTTTGATGGCTACTGATAAAAACATGTATGTAGTGAAAAATTAAATTAGGAAAATAGGTTAATTATGCAAAAAGAGTTTCAGGCATATTTAAGAAGTGATAATACGATATTTTCAACACGTCTGCTTCTAAACCAATCGACGCCTACCAAAGTGAAGCGATGGATAAGCTCGGGAAGATTTTGACCGCTTGTTTTCACACCACCACGGATGACAACTGAAATTATTATTATTATGTTTGCAAAGTTACTGTAATGGCTACTTCCAAAATCCAATATTACAATTTCATAGTTTATTTCACCAGTTCTATGACGACATACATCTAAAGTAATTATTGTTTACTTGCCACATGCAGAAATTATCATAACAAAGTTTGCAACTTTACGCTACAATGTCAACTGATGCTTTAAAAAAACAATGTTACTTCACCATATCAAACGTAACGTAAGCATGATGTTTCTTCTTATCACGTGAAATACTATATTGACTTTTTAATTTGTGTAAAATGGATTTTTACGTTTACCTTTTAGTTTATTAGATGTTTAATAATTATGACTTTGTTATGTATTTGTTATGTGTTTGTTGTTTAATAATTGTGATTCATTACAAAGCATTGACCTCGGTTTAACCGAGGGCGGTTAAAGAATTTACCGTTAAAGGTCAAAAATCCCATGGTATTATTAAAGTTAAATTTTTAAAATATAATAAATTTGTTAATACACTTACTAAGTAGCTGTAAATGGCAAAGGGCACATACTCCAGCATTACGAAGACATCAGCGACTGCCAGCCATTTCAGGAGCCGATTAATTGGCGCTGTGGCTAGGTCCCGTCGTGTCAAAACTGCAACGTTTAACGCATTCGCTAAGCTGCCGAAAAGGCAAATCTGAGAACATACAATAAATACGATATTGTTACATTATTTACGTTAATAGTTCACTGATCTCACATAACGTGATTCGTTTACAAATGTTTGCAACCTTCTATAATTCACACAATAAACACATAAACTCCCGTGGTCTGAACTGATCAACAGTGCTACTGGGAATAAACCACTGAAATCATTTTATTTGGTTGCAGCAATAATTTACATTACCAATTTTACAATGATCATGAGTCACAAACTGTGACTCACAATATCTAGGACATTTGGAAATGTTATTAAATATTTTACTTAATGAGAAATTCACTTAATGAACGCACTATTATTTGGATAAATAGATTATTAAAAATAACTACACATTCATGAAAATTAGATATGAATCACCTTGATCGTTTAAACCTTAGTTTCTTTTAAAGGTCATTGTTACTTTTAATACTTTGATTCGATCCCATTATTAAGTTTGTTATTGAAAATATACGTAGAGTGCATGTAAGTAAAACGTACTTAAGTATACTAAAGTATTATGTTGGCATTTTAAGCCATGGTCATTTGTAATCACCCACGATTAATGAGTTACTACTCCTATATAGTTAATTTATTTAATATATTTACATAATTGTAATATATTGCAACATTAACACTTACAAACCACCATAAACGACATAAAAAAACGCTAAAGTAACATAACAAAATTAAATATTATTTGAAGCAACATTGTTTCTGGAACATTTAGCATCCGAACCCTTTAATTTATGTCATTAACTCATATTATCATCACTGATATACTTAACAATGTCACTTTCTAATTTTACAAATATTCTAATACCTTTTCAATTTCTATAATAGCAGTAAACACATTTTATATAGCTTACCAGCAAGCTAACGTATCCATGTATATTATTGTACGCGAGTAACAAGTCCCGAAATTCTCCGGAGCAATAATCAGACCGGGCGCATTCCTTGACAACAGATATATTGTACTTATTCCGCCAAGACTCGAGCTCTCGCAAGACTTCTCCGATGTAACTACTATTGCTTCCTTTGTATTTCAAAAGAGAAATAAAACTTGTATCTTCAAAGAAGTTGTAAGTGTCGTTTATTCCAGTGTAGCTGGAGTTGTACTTGTGTCTTGTGTCGTCGTCCGAAAGCATTGTGATGGAAAGATTGCTCCTTTGTTCATCACTTAATACTGCTTTGCGACACTCGATCCTTCCGTATCACTATTGGACGCATTCGACCCACGTTTGAATCATCGTTTTACATTCTGTGATCTGGAAGTAAAAAAAAAATTTTAGTGGTTAAGTTTAATCATAAAGATATTCGACGCTTCTGAAATTTATCTTACATATACTTAGGTCGTATTCAATGAAAGATTCAGAAATTTGCAATAAAATATTGAGTTTTTGGAAAATGCAGTGAATTTTCGAGTAACAATCACGATCCACGCACATACACGATGTTCCTTGTGTCTTCCTATCGAATGTAAATAATATTCCACTTAAACGTATAAGAAATTCCTGCAGAATTAATTTTTTATGTTAATAGACGGCAAAAAAGGAAATGGGCTATCGATGGTAAGTGACTTTGAAGACCTGTGATATGGAAAATGAAACATTTTCACGTTTTTCCATGGTGGTAGGGCTTCGCGTGAAGATTATATTATCAATATTATTATTAGTCATTAATATTATTACTGGTATTATTATCTTTCCATAAAGATTGCCTGGCTAGCTACCACCCTCCTGCTTGAGTCAGCCGCCAAACGACTCGTCGTGTTCCGGCTGGGGGCTTCAGAGCCAGTTCTTTCTTTTTTACCTTCTTCTAATTACCTGGCCGACAACGCATCAGTGATACCATTAGTTTTGCTGATGTCCATGGGCGACGGTGACCACTTACCATCAGATGGCTCGTCTGCTCGTTTGTCGGCCTACTAACATAAAAAAAATTACTTTTGTTTTTCCGGGAATTTTGGCTGGCCAGACAGGAGAAAACTTTACTATGCACGGATATCGTCGCAATTAAAATGATTGGTTCAGAACCAGCGATCTCAATCAGAAAGGATCAGACTCCGTGGTCTATTGTTCAGCAGAATGAACATCGAGGAGGGCAGGTTAATTTGAACAAAGTAAACAGGAGACTCGTGTACACAATTCACACATTGACTTCATGTTCAACAAAATTTCTACTTGTATTCTTATTGAATTACTTAGTTTAAATACACATTTTTCAAGAACACAAAATTGTATTAAAATGGTAAAATAACTGTTATTATTTCCTAAACCGGCATTCGGAGCCAGCTGTGCCTTGGCATTTGCGGTCCGAATGAACACAATTACACACGCCACAGTGGGTTGTTTCAGTATCGAAGACTGCAGTTTACATAACATATCTAGTTTGCTTCGAAAATAGCCACCTTATTAAAGAACAATACCTGTGGTATTCACTATCACCTTTTTCTCCTCCCGTTCCAGACGTGATAGTTAAACGAACTCAGCCTTCCTTCTATAGTTGCCCTATTGAATTTCAAAATTCATAGTATTCGCTATTAATATTATAACAATTGAACTAAATTAATTCACCGTTGACGAAAAGGGCTTTACTGAATTTTGTAGTAAATTGAATGGTTCTACTTAATTTTTACACGATTTAATTCTGTTCCTTCGTTCAAAATTAAAAGCAGAATTTAACGGTATTTTTCTTTGAAATAAAATGAAATGAACTAATGAAATGAAATAATATTTTATTCGAAGTTGGTTTTTATAAATACTTTTCGAACGTCAAACTACGCCATCGCTTCAACAAATCCCTACCGTGAGTGATCTCGGAAGAAGAAGCGGCAAGAAACTCCTGCGGAATTTTTTCCTACTCACAGTTACAGAACGCACATAAACTGGCTTAATATTAAACTCATGTCCAAGCAGTCTTATCCTGAAAGTAATCATCAAGTTTGTAATAACCTTTCCGCATAAGAACGCCTTTGACATGAGTTTAAAATTTTATAAAAAATATCGAATTTTCTTGATTTTTTAACAAAAAAACCTTCTATCTTTGCATGGAACCGCTGGATGCAGGAGGCAAGTAGCCGTTCTAAATGGCGTGATCGCATCAAGTACCGCTAAAACCTAGGAATTTAGAAATATAGTGCGTTTTATATTTTTATATCGTTATTTTCGCCCAACATAACTTCACAATTATAAAGTATTGTAATCACAATAGATTGTAATTAAATAGGTTGGAACTGTAGTTTACAGAAAATTTCATCTCATTCTTGGACAATAAATAATGTTGGCTGAGGGAGGAAGCTTTGCTCATAAAACTGTTTGTTATTTTCTATTGCAATTTCATTTATACGCAGTCAATATTATTTGATTTTTATTTAAGTATACGAACGATTTGTCAATGGAAAGTATATTCACATACTATAGCGATGCGTTGGGTAGACACCTCCACATATAACACACAACTATAATAAATATGATGATGATTATTATAATATATAATACTAAATAAGGCAGATAATTTTATAAAAAAAAAAAACGATGTCAATACGTAGTTATTATATACGAGTAGAAAGTCTTATAATACTTACAAATAATTTTATTGAAATAATTATTATCGTATATAAACACCACCGCCGTGTAACCTTAGTTGATAGTGACCGTGCATGCCGAGGTACGGGTCCCGAATTCGATACCTGGTAGGGGTAAATATTTATGTGACAAAAAAGTTCGTCGTCGAGTAGGGTGTTTGTTATGTCCCATTGTGCGTCTGTGGGAATCCTAGTCTAGCGGTGTGTCTTTCAAAAGATAAGTTCCGATAAAGACATCTACTGGACTTAATTAAACTACATTAAATCTTGCGTGATGATGGAACTATTTCTAAATTAAAAAATAGTATTATGAAATGTTCGCGAAATGCTCGTGTATTTTTAAAGAAATTCGGTATTTCCAGAAATAATTTGGCTTCTGTTCAACTTTAACTGGTTAGCTTGTTTTAAACTTTAACCTCAATGTAGTTTACCGTTTCGTTGTGAATTTTATCTCGATGCAGTAATTCAAATTTAAAAACATTTAGCATAAACCTTTTGGGCGACCCGGTAGCCTAGCTGATAGTGACCTAGCTTGCCGAACGAGAGGTCCCGGGTTCGATTCCCGGACCGGGCATACATCGATGTGACAGATATTTTTTTGTTATCGGGTCATGGGTGTTGTTTATGGCTTATTTGTTTATTTGTGTATGTCCACGCCACTATCTATAAAAATATGTAAAAGGAGTTATTTATATATAGTTTAAATTTACATAAAAAAGAAAATAAACAGGTATTTTGTAATCAAAACTCTAATGAGCGGCATATCAGAAAAACGAAAATGTGAGAGTATTTTTTATAAGTAAATTGATAATAATTCAAAGAAAAAATATATATTAATAGAAATTATCATTTTACTCGAACAAATAGTTTGTAAAGAGTACTTGAAATGTATATTTTCATGTACATGCTCTGTAATTATATTATCTATACACGAGGAATTATATTTTGAGTATACAACACAAATTGCTTCCACATTAACCCCCAAACTTAAATTTTGCCTATTTATGATGTACGAGTACGTCAGTATCTAGGTCATGCTAATTATGATATGATATGATATGATAATTATAGTTCCATTGGGCCAATTTTAAGAATGAGACGGCAGATGGGTGGAAAGTTTTAGTTTTCCTAACGATCACATTACGGTAAATAAACAAATAAAGATACATAAATTTGACATCACAAATACCGAAGGCGTGAAAATAAACTATTATTTGTCATATAAATGTTGCCTCGGCCGGGAATAAAACCCGGGAGTCGCTGACCACTAAACTACAACGTCGTCAAAGCGCTAAGGAAACGGGTGGCACTCAGTCATTACCGCGGTAGTGAGCCACGGACTTCTACCAATGTGACACATGCTGATACAAAATATAACAAAACTAAAGCTTAAAACAAGACAAATTTTACAATAAATTGAATATCCAAAGAAAAATAAATCAAAACAGAAAACCTCATAAAATAAAAATAATAAATGACATAGAATTTGAATAAGAAACAGCGAAGAAAGTCATCTACAATCTCTTCTTGTCTTGAGATAATAATAACTTATAGTAAGCAGTTTTCCTGATATACGTCGCAATGGCAATATTGATTTTCAGAGCAATAAACAAAAATAAAGTTATGGTGATAGAAACATGTACCTACTGTGCGACGGTACAGTTGTTCCCATTTGACATGTTATAGGAAAAAGAAGAATTTTGACACATACATAAAAATAATACCTTCAAGAAATTAATATCGAATATACTATATTTTTTTACTAACAGGTGAGCTGTTATAAAAATATATAAAAATTCTCCACTATAGTTTAAAATATTGCCGAATGAACATAACACACACACACACATGAAGTCTAATTCTAATATCTAATGCTTGTTTCTCTAAATAAAATGATTGTTAAATCCTTATCGAAATCCAGAACGTTGCGTAGAATTTAGCGTTTAAACACACAGACGCGAACAGCAAAGTGAATTTGTTTTGTACTGTTTAATAATAAATTAATATATTTACATGCGATTGGTATCGATATCGCTTTTATAGTTTGGTTGGAATGAAAATTGATTTTTTATTCACAATATGTTTTTACAATAATAATATCTAAAAAAATAATGGATGCCACCGTTGGGATCGACAACCCGAGGTAACCATCCATCTCCGTGTAATTGTTATGTAGAATGTATTTTTTTAATGAACGGACTTCGAAAAAGAGGTTGTGACTCCTGTTGGACTAGCCCAGTTGGCAGTGATCAATGCAACATGACACAACCACCCTATTATTTTACTATCATACAACACCCATAAATGCTCATTCTCTGGGTTTTGACTGTGCGGCCTGATCAGATTTGTGTCAAATTTTGTTTCCGGTAACACAATGAATTTTATCGTAATGTTTGGTTTTTAATTGTTCCTCAAAACACAAACGATCATAGTCTCCCATAACCATCAATCCTTATTGATTTAACACGCAATTCGTGTTCATATTGACGCGTTTTGCTGGCCAGTGATATTTGTCAGTATCAGCAGCTGGCTCGCACTTCTGCCAAATTGCTCATTACGCTGATAACACCTTTATGAATGACATGTTATTGGTTCGTCGATAAGTATAGTGGATGTTACACGTTACTGTGTTTTCTGGACATTTATACATATTTCATTATTTCCTATTTATTGCAGAAAAATGTGTCAGTGGTGATTTTAGATGTTAAGAGTTCAGCATCACCTTTGATCACCCCCTTGATAAAGACTTCAGATCGATCCAATAAATGTTTAATAATGGGACATCTTAAATTATTCAATTTAATTTGAGTCTAAGCCAAATCCTCTTGCTCCAGGTGCACGAGTCTGATCAAGGGACTATTTGAGACTGCTGGGCTCTATTCCATTTTAATTACAAATGTACTCACGTTTTGTAGTTATGTTCTTTATTTGTGTAAAGCTGTATTTTATCTTTTATTTTATCTATCATGCTTCTTCTAAAAAAAAACCGTTAAGTTTTCTAGCGTGTTTCAGTTGCAGTGTCAGAAAGCTGTTTAATTGCTGGTTTCCCGCTTTCTTCCTGTCTGGCAAAGTTTTTGGTTTGAAAGACGATCTTCCCATTAGATGGAACTTGATGGATCCTGTAGAATTTCATTGCGTTTCACTAATATCTTGAAATGGACATTAATATCATTCAACAAACTGACTATTGAGAAAGTAATAAACCTGTATATTGATATAATTTCCACAATAAGTGTGAACCCTGCCGACCTAGACTAGCACAACGTGGTCGACGAAGAATAACGTTAAACTGCTCTTATACAGAAAAGAGACGAAACTGTAGAACTCTTAGCAATAGGACAATTAAATATAAATTGTTATGGTACAAAGAATATAGGATAGAAGATATAAGTATTGCTATGAATTTCAAACCAATACCTTGTATCTTCTATTTCACGTACATTCGTTAACATATGGGTATACTGATCCTGAAATTTTAAATAAGCACTTTTGTATCAAATTTCTATACGCATTGTGTTTCTAACAATGTATTGAATCACAATGTAATGGTTATACGTGACAACAAAGAATTTATATAGGATGAATTACCTTTGAAATATTGACGAGGGAATAGGAAGCGGTAAATTCAATTACTAACTGGCTTTCAAAAGGTGGCAAGCTTATAAAAGAAACACGTTACACTCTCTTCACGGTTAATTTTAGAATAAGGATTGGAGCAAACCAAACGGACAAAGAAGGGTCGTGATAACTAGGTACCAGAAAACTCAGTGATCTACAATGAAGAGATGATTCGTTCGGTCTACATCAAGAACTACAGAATAACTTACAAGACACCAACATTATCGTTGCCATTTTTAATAAAGAGTGGGTCGCATTATGCTGTAACACCGAAATTTATTTCAGATTCTAATTCTGCAATCATGTTTCAGCCATAATGCAGAATGTACCTTACTTATATCTTGAGGATTGTAAATGTACTAATGACTTATAATTTTTGACACAGTGATCTATTTCTGGAGAATTTTATTTAGTTCGTAAATCAACAGTAAGGCCAAAATTACAACGAGTTTTTTGGGTCATAACCGCCAAATATATCCCCGGTAAGAGTGTATAATCTTCCTCAAAAAGATGACATAAAAAGAACAGTTCGAAAATATTCGCATAGTTTTATTGACTGTTTAACTTACCCAGACACTTCAATTACCATCAGTATAACATATGTACTATATTAAAATAATTATATTTTCTCTGAAGTTGTAATAAAGACCCCATAACCTAAAAGCTGACGTTTCCGCATAACACCGAAAATTAAGTTACTCGCCTAAAACGCATCGCAAGCGTCGCACTGAATCGAGCGTCTTTTAATTTAATAGACATAACGCTTTTGTTAGACGGCTGTTATTATGTCCACGTCGACTGCTATTATTAGACCGTTATCTTTCTATCTATTAACCTTTCATAGTAGACCCATAGTTCCTACTAGACATAGGCCTCCTCTGATTAGTATCAGTCCGACCTGTCTTGGGCCCTCTGAATTCAACGGCCCTTCTGTTTACCTGGAATTTTCTTGCACTCTAACTGGACGTAGTTAAACGAAAAAGATCCAATCCACATTGAGCTACTTTTGAGATATTTAACTTTAAAGTCTAGATCGATATCCTTCAGTGATGTAGTGATATAAATCTGTTGGTTTCATTAGCATTTAATGGAAAACGTTTTTATTTTTTACTTTGATATGTGTCATTAAATTCGGTTTTATAATTTAAATGATATTCAGGAAAATATGGGTTTGGATCCTTCTTGATATGTAGTACAATCAATGAGACCTTCTTAAAATGAAGTTTCGCAGTAAGGTTCCACTTTGTGATTTTTGACTTTAAAAAACGTTTCTTTTATTAAGTTTAAAATAAAACTACTTATTAATTACCTAAAAATATGTTATACTTTTACACTAACATCTCATTAAATAATAAAAAAGCAAGGATCGTTAACTATATTAAAAAATTGAAAACTATGCTATAATCACAATCACTCTTATGACTAATTTCATGCACCTGAATTCTTATTCATATTTGAAATCCTTCTAGATCACCCACGGTATTTTCGTCCCTTTATAAAGACTTGTAAAATGCTAAACAGTGTTATAGAATTAAATGGAACATAGACTTTAGGTCCTCTTTTGGCTATGGTATTTTTGACACTAGCCCACAAAACAGTCAGCTCTTCTACAATAATATCTAACGATTTCCTTGTAATTTTATTTAGCATATTAAGTTTAATATATGCATTGTCTTCATTTATACCGCTTTTGAATCTTTATATAACTATGGTGTTATTTTTTTGTAATATAATGATGGCCGGAATTCTGGGAAGGGGAAGTGTTTTTTCTACGTTGAATGGTTAAGCATTCAAATTCTTCGTCAGACTTTGCTTTTATAACTCTTTATTCATAAGTTTTCTCAAATCTTCATCCTTTTTAGGTGACTCTTCTTTTCAATCTTCAACTTCTCTTTCTCTTCATCCACCGAACAGTTTTTAATTATATCGGCGAAAGTGTCACATCAAGCGTTTCAGTGTCTTACAGCGTAAGTTAAAATATTTATAAAATATAGATACGTTTAAGCGTAACTAATGATTAATTTTTTGGATTCACCGTACAGATTACTGTTTTTTTTCTCAATATAAATCTTAGATTTTTTGGATTGTCTATTCTAATTTTGACACCATTATTATGTTCATGCTTCGAGTGTGATTCGTATTTAGGTAAAGAGCTTATTACATCCTTGACGAAGTCACTGTCTTTAGATGTGTCTTACTCCAAACACCTTGCGACTGCCCCCTTCCATCTTTAATTTGTTATTATTTCGATATATGTAATCTTTTTTTATAATTCGGAAATTATTCAAGAACATGTATTTGCAAACTTTGTTGACATATAGTATATTTTCTAATATATTCTTTGGGACTTTTCTTTCCTGTTTCGTTTTCTTTTGATGACAGTATATGATCTTGTTTTGGAACGTCATTTACACAATTTACAATAAATAATAATTGCGTTTAATATGATCCCAGTAAAATAGATGTTAGGAACTCTTCTTTTCTTTTTGCTGTTGAAACTAATTGGTTACATTGTTTAAAGCTACTACAGGTATAAACTTGAAAGATCTTGGATGTTATCAATAATTTTTTTCAATTTTCCACGTACATTAGCACATTTCTGCGTTTTAGAACGTTTTCATTAATAACTTAACTTAAAATAAGTTAACATAAGTACAAATATAACTTAAAATAAGTATAAATAACTAATAACGTGGACTGCATTTCTTTTAAGATATATTTTTTTTAACTTTAAATTACTATTTCTCACAAATGATTCAAGTAGCTTGGATTGTTACATTGATTTATAATGTATATATACCCTGCATATATGTGAATTGGTACTTTATTTTGATAAAAATGTATTAACTTCGTATTTCGCTTGGTTGAAAGTATTGACCTTAAAGACCACTTTGGTATATTTAGCTCAGTTTTGCTAGTTTTGTGGATTGGATCCTTTTCGCTTAACTACGTCCAACTCTAACTACTCATACCTATTTTATTCTTTGCGAGCAAACTACCTTCGTTTCGCTTAAAAAAAAACTACGCATTACGGTAAGACAGCACCTGCATAGTTTTAGGACTGGGTTTTTCTCATTATAACTTTTTCATTTATGGACGGATTGCAATGAAGCTAATTTTTTTTTTATTAATTGGTGCTTACTGCAATATATCAGAGAAAACCAAAACGAAGTCGGTTAAGCCATTTCCGAGATTAGCACAGACAAACAGACAAAAATTCTAACAACTATTGTTTTGGGTTGGATTACGTCAATAAAGGCCCCTAATAATGTTTATCTCATATATCCTTCATGTACAAAAAGGGAGCAGATATAATTGTATTATCTGTATAAAAATCTACAAATAAAGTAAATAAATAAATAAATAATAAAAATAAAAATAAAAATAATAATAAATAATAATATAAATAATAAAAAATATAAATATATAAATAAATAAATAATAAATATATAAATCTACGGTAGTTTACAAACAAAAAAACGATAGTAAGTCTATTCTATTCATTAGACGAACTTCTGTAATATGTATGTACCTGCCTATGCTGTTACTGTTATTGCTTTACTTTGGATGCAATAATACAGAGTTAGAACAGTTAAATAACTTCAAAAAAGTTTTAAAGCACAATTCCGTCATCCATTTCAATTAGATTCATGAGAACGAAGTCATTGACACTCCCTAGTCTATAAATAAAAATGAAGCGTGCCGCAACTCAATAAAATAAATCGAAAAACTGGCTCCATGTAAAGAAAGAAGAAAAAAAATAAGAAAAAATGATTTTCTTCTTTATATAATTTGGAAGACATTTCAAGCGACACGAACCAAATTAAATATATTCTTTAAAAAACATAATTATTTATATTAAAGTCTAGTAACCCAACAGATTTAATTTCGCTTCTGTGGTTTTTTAGTGCTATGAAATAGAAATATTAATTTATTATAATAGCTGTAGTCAGACTGTCAAAATTTTATTAACTGCCCCCTTAATCAAATGTCCATACTACGTTTATTTTCTTTCCCGCAGGAACAAATCCAAGGGAAAAGTATCCTACTTTTCTCTACAAAACAGTACAAAAAATTCTGTTAGTTAATACTATTTTCTTGGGCTTCTGGTAGAACTAAATATAAAAAACAATCTCTCTAGTTCTATTGCGATAATAAATCTCGTGTTACCGGAGTTAGACTTTCACTAAAATATCTATTGGTTTCACAGCATAACAAACTCAATCAATAAACTAGCAATCAATCAAGCGGGACTGCGGGCAGATTAACATTCTAGAGACTTTAGCAGTATTCAGGGAAGAGCATTGGGAGTACGTAAGGGTACATAAAATTAGATTTTTAATGTTAAACTAAACTATTATAATTAGTTCTACGAACAAACGGATTTAGTAGGTGTATTCCTACATGTGTTAAGTAACCTCTACAAGTAGAACAACCAAACTAGGTGAATCAATATTCCTTCAGCACTTGATTCTCCTTAAATAGCACATTATGAAACAACTTATTGCAGAATAAAAATGTTTATAAGTGTAGCGAAGATGTCTTACTTCGAGGGCTGTTATAATGCGCTAGCGCGCCATTAAGTTGGTCCTTTCTTTTTTTGATGGGGAACAGTCGACACTTATTGAAAGTGATGCAAAATCATCTAATTTATGTGTTCGCTTGGTCATGTCACGTAAAAATGAAAAAGAGGCGCCGTTATTAACTCACCTTCCTAACCAAGTGGCTTTAATTTATTCTTCTGAGACTTCGGAAACCAGGCAAACGGTCTCATATAAAGTATACTCAGGCGCACCGATCAAAGTAGTCAGCAGAAAGAAGACGTTGCCACCGTGGTGGTCTACACAGACATGCTAATGTAACAAATGATTTAATATGTCCCACAAATTACTTTCCCCTTATATCTTAGGGATCTAAGATGCTTCAATAAACATTTCTCTAAAAGCACCTTTCCATTTCTAACAGAACACCTTCTTCGTTGACGTACTTTTTCCTCAGACCCTTTTTAGGGGGAGATTAAAGATTTCTCATTGCTTATTGAACTTTTTTCATATGTAAACTATATGAGGCTTATGTTTAATTATTTAAAATATTAAATTAATTTCATTAAAGTAGACACATCGACATTAAACTTTCTTTGTTGTTATATCTTTACTTCTGGAACTTTCTCTATAACTATAATGTTGCTAAGGCAACCTGCCTTACTCATAAGTCAAAACTTATTCGGGTTTAGAATTAGTATCATCAATTAGAATTGAATTGATCAATTGAATTGAATTAGTGTCATTTAAAAAACTTCAACATTTTGCCAAGATTTTCAAAACCTTTGATTTCTTCGGTTTATGTCCTTCGGATTGTCGTTTCAAATAAGATAATAATTTTGAGTATATATCGATTTTAATGTCGTTATTGGTATTAACTGTAGATTTTAGCATAGAATGTATACTCCAAAGAATTGTAGGTTGATTAGATTTCGCTAAATCTTGAAAATAGGCCAAAAACACATTTTTCAAAATAGATAGTATATATATTTATTTTTATATTCTTCTTGTATTTTTCTAACTAATGAAATTATCATATGCTTTAAATATTTTACCCGGGATTTTGTAGGTAAAAGACTTTGTATTAAATTTTTAGCGTCCGATGCAATATTCTCTGATGTTAATATTATACTTTCATTCTCACTACTTGACACACTCATTTTTTTATAAAACAAGGTTAAATTTAAATTAGCGACAAACAGTCCAGTAAAAATTACGGAACAAGGCATTTCGCGCGCTTTTTATTTTTTCACAAACTTTTTTTCATATAGCTCACGCGGTTTACTTTATCATACAACCTATTACTTTGTACAAAGTTCGTAATTGATCTTTTTGGTGATTGGAACTTTTAATAACAATAGCCAGATTCCAAAATTCAAATCACTTTTCTTCCCTAGGGATCAAAGACCTATTTTGTTCCTTCTTTGCGAAGAATAAACTAGCTCTTTTCGAATAGCTGTGATAATTAAAAAAAATTACAAAGGCATTAAAAATTACAATGACAAGGATGCCTGGAAATAATAGTGTCGAAACCAGTTCCGCGCAGGTTGAAACTTACTTTGTAATTGCCATGTGTAGTCATAATAGAAGTGCCCAGGAGTTTCTTTCTTTCGCCGTTTCATCAGATTATCAAGATAGTAAAAGCTAAAAATTACGTACAGAAGTGTACCTATTTACAAAATACCAAAACTATTAAATGATTTTTGAATGCAATTTTTCTTTAAAGTGTAGTAAATAACAGTGTAATAAGCTAACAGCAATGATAACCACGAGAACTTATTCCACCATAGGTACTATTTATGGCATTAATTTGATTTACATGGAGAGAAGTGGAGACAGTTACCTACAGTATTAATTTGTCTTGAAATTTGAAGTAATTGTCTTGAAAAATTAATATAAATTTGTGTCTGAAGTACATTTTTGCTGCTTGTAAAAATAATTAGAAATGCTGTGTCTAACAAAAAATGTCCTTAAAAATAAATTTAATCCAAATTTTAATAATATTAATAATTTTAATAATTTAATAAAATACATTATTTGGTTACTTAAACTACATTTACTGTCCATAAATGATTATTCTCACACTTATAGAACGAACGTTATGATTTTTTAACTCTGATTAATAATTTCACTATTGTGGGTTACGACGTTTCTATTTTCTTCCATTTCTTATGGCGCAATTTTAAAATTTTAACTATAGCTAAATAACAAAATCGATAATCTTTCAGATCTACTAAACTGTGGTTTTGAGATTCCCATGCAACATTTCCGTGTTAAGTAGGGTGGAAGGGAATTTGCCAATTACTGGCGGAGCGTGAACTGTGCACCCGGCATATTGCGATCGCACCACAATGTGCGGCTTCAGCCCTAGTCAACCATTTGCTAATTAGGATATCAGATGATATTATCTATAATAATCATCTGTATGAATATGTAATGTGTTAAACTCGAAAGTTAATCCTGTAAATTACATGAAATATAGGTCCAAAAGTAATAATTTTTCCTTGTTTTCATGGTTTCTAAACACTCAATTATAACGTATCAAAACGATTACCCGAAACGATGCAAGGCAGGGACGATACAAACAGTGTATCAGAAAGGCACATTACAAGAACAAAGGCGTGTAACGCTTGCACTGCTAAATATTTACGTACAGGTGATCACAGCAGTTGATATTCTGCGCGACGTATCAATTGTAAGTCATGTGCAACATCAAACATTGAGTTATGTGAATGTTTTGATGTACCTACTCTTCTAAATTACTTATGTTAGCTCCTCTGGTCTTAAAGAAAGATCTTGTAGGTCGTTGGTAGTGGCTGTCAGATAAAGGTTCAGGTCAATTCACGACATCGATGATGACGTTTCTTTTATGAATGTCAACAAAACAACATTTTGTGCATCAGTACAAATAATTATAATAAGGTTTAGTTTGCATGAATTTAATTTATTAAAATTTCAATCGATAAACCTACACATACATATTTAGGTATGACTTCGTTATGTGTAAATTTAATAAGTACCCACTCCTCCACTGGCCGTGTCAGTACACAGTACATTTACCTACCTCTTGTTTAGTCTTCTAACTAAACAGGAGCAAATACTAGCACAAAACGCGCCCACATCAATAATCCTCATTCTCGTATCAAACAAGTCGTCATAGTACTTGTACGTAGTTAAGTACACAAGGGAGACTGATTCGTAAGGTAGCGCGCTGTAGACTTATTGGACCACGATAAATTGGGGCGTTATTGACGTAGACTAGTTCATATCATAGGTTGTTATTAGTGACGTAGTATACACGCTGCCCCATTGCAAATACAACTGATGTTTTTTATAATAATTCCAATTGGTCCATTCGTAAGCGATAACAAACGTTGCGTTAATACTTTCAGCTTTATCTTCAGCATTTGCTCCACGGCATAACTCATTCCAAATACCCAATTCCAAAAAACATTCTTCACAATTACTTAAAAACAAAGGTGAATTAAAAAGTACAATCTTTAGAATTACTATTTATTACCTTTTTTGTCATTTAACTGGGAAGGCAAAAAAAGTAATTAAGACTGAGCTGCGCTGGCGCCACTGAATGAGACAGCGTTAGGATTGCCATAAATATTTTTAACATATTTCTTCAGTTAGAGATATGCAAAGAGTAATACGAGAAAGTTCTTATACAATTTACAATAAGAAATTGAGTCATTTAATGAAGCTTAGGTATTTTAAAATATAACTTTCTGGATTAATAATTATTTCAACTTTTTTTAGTCAATGTAGAATATGATTTGATTACCTCCCGGAGAATATGAGTATATACCACAACAACCCTACGTCGAGCCTAATGTTTATCATGAATTATTTATGAATATTAATTTAAATAAATTACCGTCCCAACTGAAATAATGGCAGAACACATGTAGATGAAACAAATACAATACAACATTAGCTCCATACCAAACTTGACCTATCGTTAAACATGCGAGTGATAATAAAATTAATTAGATAAGTCGGCAAATAATTTTGGTTTCTCACCTAATTTCAATCCATAGTTTGTAAAATGTTTAATCTCAGGCTTTTTAAAGATTAACAGTTAACTTTTAGGACTAACTAGGACCAACAACAAATGACCATTAAATTACGGAAGCGTCAGCCAGGCCTATGTAGAGTGCCTAAAAAATCGAATTTAGGAACTATCCTAGTATGACTAACTTATCCAAATTATTCAATTAAATGTTTAAAAACCTAAATATCAACGAAATTGTCGTGCATTACTCGCGTCTCATTTATTTAGCCATTTTATGTTTAAAAACATTTACAGTACATGTAAATTGTTACGTGAATAAACAGACGCTGCAAAACTTGGACGACAATTTAATTTCAATCGAAGCTGGCTCTGAGACTTGCAAAATAACAATACCTCACGTGTTCAGATTTTTGTTTTTGTTTGCAGCTGTTAAACTGAACATATTCTTGAACTGCAACGCATCAGCGGTGCAATAGTTTTACGGACGATCTGCTCGTTTGTCAACTATTCACATTTAAAAAAATATGGTAATGTTTATTAACTTCTACTAGAAGAACAATCAAGCCAAATAGATTATTATTACTTCAACAAACGATACTTCTTAAAGAGAGCATCAATCAATTCACTGCACAATAGAAATTATCAGAGAGTAGCGAAGTCTTACTTCGACGCATGTTCATGTAACAATGTGCTA
The DNA here is from genome assembly GCA_003671415.1 of Megathymus violae. Lineage (NCBI taxonomy): Eukaryota > Metazoa > Arthropoda > Insecta > Lepidoptera > Hesperiidae > Megathymus > Megathymus violae. The sequence goes on along the minus strand of PDGT01000017.1, from coordinate 4,924,203 downwards.
GAACGCGTTGTCAGGCTCTTCCACGGTATTGTAGTGGGGAACATTCGACGCTTATTGGTTAACGTGCCTATAGGTCCATATCTGATGTGCGACAAAAAACGGACACAGCTTGGAAAACCACAAATGCATCAATTCTTAGAATCATTTGCGAAGGTCGCCCTACGCATGTAGGTTCGCATATTTGCGCGCAAGTGAGTGACCGGCATTACACAAGTGACACAGTTATACAGGGCGTCACGACATTGACAGCGTAGAACTTGCTAACAGTGAAGACCACCGATGCAATTAACATCTCTGACGCCTCGAACTTTACATCATTAACATCAAATATTAACAATAATAAAAACTGCATAGAATTTGATTTTATATGTTAAATCCTATATGCTCGTACTGCCTACTCAAAACGTCGGTTTTCAGAGGAGACCGTTTTGATTAATAGTAACCTCGGAGTCGTTGAATGCTAAACATATTAAGCCGGTAAAAGGCCTTTGAGATAGCCTTTCAGCACCTTCCATATCTCCACCAATTACGATAGCTAGTGACCCATATGCATCATATCGAGCTCTAGCCTCAAAGCTTAATCTGATATATGCATGTTTCTAAGGGAAGCAATTATAACGTACCGTTATTGCTTTATGTCGTAATGTGAAGAAAGAAATATTTCATTTCTATAGATACAATCAATGTTGTTATATTATGTTGTTAAAGTTTGAAATATTGATTATCTATTGTTGTAACCAGAGGCGATTTTTTTCATATAAGCCGAAAAGCCTTACTTGTGTTGTATTTTGCCATATCTACATAATCTTTGTCGTATTAATAAACTGCAAAGTGCAAACCAAACTATAGGTATGGTAACATATCTTGCGCCGCCCGGCCAGCACCGCTCACCACCCAGGTAACGAGGGCTCGGAGAATTAGATCTATCACGTTCGCATGCGTTGACTTGTAATCTAGCATTCGAACAAGAATCGTACCTCTCTTTCTAACATAGTATTGAGTCTAACAAAATAAAGATAAAACTTTGTCAGTTTATATAGCAATTAGTACTAAAATTTAAGCCTGGCTTGCGCTCTGAAGTTAGCTAAACAATGAAGTTAGCATTATGCACGTACTGTTCTAGTACGTATGTCCGTACAAGTAGTATTCTAGTTCAATGACTCGGATTGTTTTGAGCGTGAATCAATTTCGAAGGAGAAAGCCTTTAACCTCGCCGCCAAGTCCTACAAAAAGGCATTACAAAAGATGAATCTCAACCGCATCCAACATATCGACGCAAAACTCTCTGACCAAACATCTGGCAGTAGAGCTTTTTGGTCTCTTGCCAAAGCGGTTTAGACTAACTTCTGTCGACCCACACTGCCCCCATTGGTAAAACCAGATGACACTCTGGCTCATACGGCTAAAGGAAAGGCAAACGTGTTTGCTTCTCTGTTTGCCGACAACTCGCGTCTAGATGCTTGCAATAATATGTCACTCAATTTACCTCACTGCGGCATCTCTATGCCCGAGATCTGCATAACAAACAAGGAGGGTCTCAAAACCTTGCGGCGTCTAGATGTGGAAAAGTCCGTGGTCCTGATGAGTTTCAGAGATTGTAATAAAGGCATGTGCACCCGAGCTGTCTCCTGTGTTGACAGGTCTGTTCCGCCTCTGCCTCAAGACTGGGATAGTGCCTAAATCTTGGGAGCTTGCCAATGTACAACCCGTACCTAAAAAAGGTAGTCATGCCGACCCTCACAACTATCGGCCAATTTCAATTACCTCTATACTCTGTAAGTTTATGGAACGTATATTGAATTCGCGTCTCATGGTATACCTAAAACAAAACGATCTCTTCAGGGACCGACAGTACGGATTTCGCCGAAACCGGTCGACTGGGACCTTCTAGCGTTTGCCACTCACTTGTGAGGCGAGGCCCTCGAGAAAAACGCGGAGGCATTCGACGTCTCCCTCAGTGTCTCGACAGCTTTCGACAGAGTCTGGCACGCTAGCCTGTTAAACAAGCTTCCAGCTTTTGGTATTTCCTCTGGCCTTATCGTTTGGATAAAAGACTTTCTGAGTAAACGGTTTCTCCGTGTTGTCGTCGATGGTTGTTCGTCGCAATTGATGGCTACTAACGAAGGAGTTCCTCAGAGGTCCGTTCTGTCCGCTACTCTATTCCTGCTGCACATCAATGATCTGTTCAAGCCCGGTATCTGTGGCTATGCATATGACATCACAGTAGTCGAGAGATACCTTCCGACACCCCGGGCCAGCAGAGACGAAAGAAAGGCCATGGTGAAACGTATGAGTCTCACACTTCGGGCAGCATCCGAATGGGGCGATGCCAGTCTTGTGAGATTCAACGCAACCAGAAAAGAGACGTGTCTGTTCAGCGCCAAGAGGAACCCGTTCACCTTGGCTCCTACTTTTCAAAATTTTTTGGCTGTATTGGGGCGGCCTAGAATACTTCACCCAATCTCATGCTGGTAGAAAAGGGTGCCGTAAGAGGCAACAGAAGCTAGCCTGCTTAGTGGTAGGGCTTCGCGTAAGCATTATATTATCAGTATTATTATTAAATCGTTAATATTATTAGTGGTATTATTATCTTTAAGTGGAGCCTGCCTGGCTAGCTACCACCCTCCAGCTTGAGTCAGCCGCCAAACGACACGTCGTGTTCCGGCTGGGGGCTTGAGAGCCAGTACATTCTTTCTTACCTTCTTCTCATTTACTGGCCGACAACGCATCAGTGATACTTTTGGTCTTGTTGATGTCCATGGGCTATCTTGTTTATTGATGTATTTATATTTATACTTTAGTTCTCTTTTCATTATTTAAAATAGTAAACAATAACACATCACTCTATTGTTAAGGGAAAGCTGTACGTACCTATAATTGACATATATATCTGATAAGATTCCAGTGTATAATATTTTACAGAATGTGTTGTATACTATGCTGTTGGTATGTCTTAAATAAATATATAAATAAATTACCATCAGGTGGCTCGGCTGCTCGTTTGTCGAATTTAACATATAAAAAAAAATGTATCCTTGGAATGCACTGATTGACTTTAATTATTGGGAGTTGAAGTTTCGTCGAACCTCAACTTTGGTAGGTTCATCGAGTCTAAGACTAAAGCGGCTGCAAGGAAACTGGTGGTCCTTGCGAAGGTGAGACGATACTTCGCACCGAATCAGCTTTTAACCCTGTACAGAGCTCAGGTTCGACATGTGTGGAGTACTGTTGTCACATTTGGGCTGGTGCTGCCAAAAGTCATCTATCTGCGTTGGACTTAATGGAGACGCGTGCAAAGAGGCTCATTGGTGACCCAGATCTGGTAGAAACCAATCTGCAAAGTCGCAATATCTGCACAGGCCAATATAATATCATATTTGAAATAATATATTAATAAGCATATATTAATAATTATATTATTATTATATTATATTATTATTATATTATTTTCATATATTAATAAGCCAATAATCTGCACAGGCACAAGGTTGCCAGCCTTTCGGTCTTCTATAGGGTACATTATGGAGAGTATGCGCAGGAATTATTCGAATTAATTCCCCCATTACCGTTCCTCTATCGACGTACGGCAGGTATCGACCCTTTCGTAGTGAAACTACCACCTGCACGGACGACGCGATTTACGTCCTCATTTATTATGCGCACTGCAAAGGACTGGAATAACGTGCCCGCGTCGGTGTTCCCGCTTACATACACTGTAGGAGTCTTCAAGAGGAGAGTTAATAGGCTATTAAAAGTTAGTGCGTTCACCATCTCAGACTTCATCACCACTTACCACCAGGTGGGATTGTTGTCAAATGTTAACTTATTTAATCTAAAAATAACGGTGGTGTTTGTTTTCATTATGTTATTGCTATTTATTGTCTTTATAGTTATACAATAATGGAGGTATTTATTCCATGTGAGGATTTAAAGTGTGTTAAATTTTTGACCGACGAGAAAAAGGTACATTTTTTGAACTTTGCTGAGAAAAGTAATTTCTTCACTGATACCGACGTCTAATTTGTGTATTTCTCAGATAAGTAAATTCCTAAACGACAGTTTAATAGATCAGTGTACAAAACCCTTATAGTGGGCGTCAGTACAGTAAGAGATATTTTAAACATGAACTGTATATCGAAATCCACGCTTCTAATGTTACGGGGTCATTAAGTTATATTGTTAGTTATACTATATATGATGCAAGAAGCGTTAGTTAATGTAAACGTGAATTATATGTGTTATAAGTTATTTATTTATTTATTTCTTATGATAAAAAATTGTCAATGGAACAAAGGTGGACTTAATGCTATAAGCGTTCTCTCCGAATCAACCTTCAGGTAAATTTGAGAAGCGAAAAAGGCGGTGCATAAGATTAAAATTAAAAATAAGTACAACATAGAATATATGAATACTGTTTATTAAAGATATGCACTGTAAAAATATATCACGGAATTTTACGACGAGTATATCTATGATGTGATCGGTCGATAGTTGGATGACATCGAGCCGGTTGTTATCATCAAGTAGCTGTCGTTAAGACTTGTTGAGGACCTTTGAATGGCATAGAAACTTCACAAAGCTAACTAGTAATCCCTCTATACCGGAGCGGGGTTGTGGAATACGCTCTAGGCTCTGGTTAGACCGATGCGTTGCAATGGATCGCTAATCGATTGAAACTAACTGGATACGAGTTTTATGTAAGCCGTATCCTATATGAGTCGCAACGTTAAATATTAATACTGTCACGTATATATAAAATCAGTGTATATATTTGTACAGACTCAAATACTACTTTATCAATTGAACTCAAACTCGTGACTCCTAATTGACACAACTGGAAATGTTTGGAAAGTAATTTGAGCTTGAACAGATTTATGTGAATTCATAGTATATGTACTGAATGGATGTATCATTTACATTTGGAGAAATTCAGACGACAATAACGAAAAGTTCTAATCGTAATTAGCTACAAATAAAAGGAATTTCATGTGACGAAAAGAATGCTGAGAATAGAAGTGGATGTATACAGGGAAGGGGAAGACCGAAAAATAGGTGGATGGACTGTGTAGAAGATGATATGAAGATTAAGGATGTGAGCACTGAAATGACCAACAATAGATATGAATGGAAGAAAAGGACACACTGTGCCGACTCCAAGTGATTGGGATGATGGCCGAGAAATGAAGAATTAACTACGAATAACTTAATGTAACGGTAAATATATTTTTTATTCTTAAAGCTAGCTTAACTTTATAGCTTACCAAGTAAATAATAATCTTTGACTGCAGAGATTTATTTTATTAAAAGTGACGGCGGCTTTTAATAGGCTTTTTAATAATTATATACTTCACCTACATATATACGTCGGTCAAATGCTAAACCCACCCACGTAATTAATGCGCTGCCATTCCGTATACGTTGCAAATAACATTAACTATTTATATCTCGAAAAATATTTATCCAATGAAACAAGAATGTATTATTTATAATGGTTAACATGTAGATGTTTCCGGCCCAGGTTTAGCTTTTAATAAAATCTTGTTAAAAACCTCATTAAAACTCAAAGCAAGACAAACATTGTACGTACGTTCTAACATCTGTGAGCACAGTAAAATTCGCTTATCAAACTGTTTATTAATACGCTTAGAGTGTATATTTGTTTAGACAGCGCAGCATAAATACTTACCGCCAAAATTTCATTGTTTACACTAGTCGATAATGGCGAAAAGATAAAAATGTGTATTTACTTACAAATTTTTTCAGCACGATATAGTAGTTTTTAACGGAGACTGGATTGTTTTGAGGCGTATTGAGTATGATTTAAAGATGTTTTCATTTTCTGACTATAAAACTTGTCAAAGAGCAAGGTGCTCTACCCGAGCGACGCTTAGTTACTGAGCGCGGCACGCTTGTTGCTTCAAATCGAACCATGGCTCCGGTAGTTTTTATCAGCATAAATTAACACCGTAACCGATCAATATTACATATTTCGGAAGCATTATACAATACTGTTGAATGGGATTTGATTAACTAATGCTTTTCCTTTGATTTAGGAGAAATGGAGCGTAATTTAATACGGTGCTACGAAACCAAATCAGATTTATTTGCCAACTCGAGTATGGGAACTTCTTATGTATAATACAAAAAAAATTGACATTGTTTAGTGACAGTTATCAAAAACAATTGGAATCAAAGATATGATGTGTCTTTCGGAAGCGTTTTAATGAACTTGCCAATAACAATTAATAATTCAAGTTAAGTATATTGTTGCCTAAAAATCGATTGCGTGCAGGACAGAGCCATGGAGCTACGAGCGCGTTATACAAATAAGTGAGGTATGACAGTTTCAAAATACTACATAAATAACAAAGTTAATTACAAATTTGTAAAGCAAAGAATAAAATAGTATTGTGAAATGTGTGTTTAACTATCAGTCTCTGCAACTTTGGAAACCTGATCAGGTTTCAATCTATTAATCCATTAGTCACGTATTTCAAGGCAAAAAAAATTTCATTTCTACGGCGTACTTCAGTACGTTGTACCAGCACAGAATGAGAGAAGAGAATTGATATAATCTACCAATCAAGCACCAACCAACAGACGTACTTATTGTCTATTGTACTTCTTGAAAGTTTAAAGTTGTAAAAAACTCCCGCATGCGTCATTTCTAGCGAACTCACCCAGCTTGTGATGCAGCCTGTTGAACAACGTACGAGACTATTGCGAACGATCCATCCTATTGGAAGTGGCAGAATTCTATACTCCTAATCATAGGTACATGGTGGTATAATTTTTACTCGCCTACTTAGCTACCTCTCTTCTTCTAGAATCGACCGTGATAGGTGTTTTACGCGTCTCCTTAGGAGTATCTATCATCATTCATTCATCGCTTCTATCTTTGCCGGCAACGCGTTTATGACGCCTTTGGTGTTACGGGTGCACTTATCGGTATTAACATTAAAGCTTTAAATAAATATGTACCGAACATTTTCAACAGAAGAAACAGTAAAAACTACGTCATATAATTAGCGACAAGTAATTATCGGAGCTCTACAGCGCACAGGTCTGTCTGCGCAATACAGGCCCAGAGCCAACTGCACTACGCTGTTGCCCGAAGGCCTCTGATAGTCTTATCGTTTGCCATCTAAAGATTGCAACCGCGAGCGACGTCTTTATGTGCTTTCCAAAACGGAAACGGTTCACAAATTTTGCCCCTAACGCACCAGCACCAACTGCGGACCGCACTCGATGTTGATTTATTTTCACGATCATTTACAATCAACACAACAAACGGAGCTATGAATGGTTCGTTTAGATTTGAACATAACCAAAATTAATGATTATGGCAAATATACCCATAATACTTACTATTAAAATAATCTCATTATGGAACTAGCTGATAGTTTACACTAGCTGTTAGTAGTTGTGAGATTGGAGTATTATTTCACTAGTTGCTTTTATATCATACAAGCGGCCCGTCGCGACTTCGTCCGAGTTCAATAATTAATTATGATATATTTGTAGGTTAAAAAATTATCATTTAACTTTTAATTTTACTTACAATCACGGGTAATTAATTGTATAAAACTATTGTAAAAACTAACACCAATTTTTTTTAGAACTTACTTTATACTATTATCGCGTCCTGGTATAGCGTACGGAAACTTGATCCGAATGTTCACAAAACATTAATATCGTTTTATAAATTTTTCATATTTATTTCGTACACTAAGCCCTATCTCGTAGAAAACCTCAAGAAAGACAATGTCAATTTTTTTGAGATTATCACATTCAGATAGATATTTTCAGTATGTTGTGATCTTTATACTCTTTACTTTTTTTAAAAAAATATAAATTACCCAAAAAAAAATCCAATTATTTCGTAGGTACACATAAAAAAGTAACTTTTTAACTTCAATAAAGCACTCTTGTTTTCAAGAAACGTTAGGATTTATTGAAACCAATTATTACAACATGAAAATTATAAAAAAATAATGACTTCAAGCAACTTACTTCATTACACAGCTACTGGGATAATCCAAAGGTAAACCGTTATATGATTACCACAAAAATATTGATACTCACATTTAAAAATGGTAACCAGCAAACTTGCAGTCGTGTTAAAAAATAAAATGTTTTTTTAGCCCGTTGTACACCACGATCTAGGCCCTCGTAAAACTCCACGAAAGTGGAACGTCGTTAAAAACCGCAATAATCTCCATATCGGAGGCTAACGCTGTAATACTTCCGGTTTCAGGCACTTGTGTTAGCGAGCGTACCTCGCGCCACCGAGCTTGCTCGCCGACTGCCCATGTTGATAAATAATAGCTTCAACGAGGCATTAATACCATCGCGTACCATTCTAAGGTAAGTTTGTATCTATCTATATACATTTAAAACTGTAATAACGCTGTGTTTGTACAATAAATAATTAAAAACATAGATATATTGTATTTTTCATAAATCTCTGCTACTATTCGTATTTCTGTATGCACCTGTACAATGAATTCCGAAATACAAAAAAAAGCAAATATTGTCAAGTAATATTAATGAAAGAGGCACTTTGGAACAATGTATAAATTATAAATGTATTAGCCCGATCGTTTATTACATTTGTTTTGTTTCTCTGTTTCTTCCGGGATTTCTTCGTTCACTGTTTTCAACAGTCTTCGAAAATTACTATCAGAACTTTACTCAATGATTACTATTTACTGAAATCCCGTGAAACAACGTAAAGACTACTATATCAGTGACGTACCACATCTAAATGCAGTAAAGCAATTGCAAAAAAAAAATGTGTGCACAATCAGAAGTTTAGGCCTTCTAAAGCTTAATTTCGCTTTGTGATATCTACTGTGCTATGTTATATTGTATACCTGTATAACATAATATATTACAAGAAAAACACCCAGTAATCTTCCATAGCTAAAAAGACTTTAATACTACTGGAAATTAAGAAGTTTTACAGCTTTATCGCTGTATGCAGTATTATATTTCCCTATACAATAGCAAGATCCTAAATAACAACGGTATTCATATCCTATGACAAAGCCACAGTCTAAGTCTAGTACATCATAGATATGATTTATAAACCCTAGTGGAACTTGGGGCAATGCGTAATATTTGGGGTAAATAAAAGGAGTAAAGTAGTAATCTACCGGCTTAATTTAGATAAAATAAATAGATCACACCAATTTGATGAACAGCTTTACCTTATAAAAATATACTAAACACGTGGTGGGTTTCAGATCTTTCACCAGTTTAAACTAATTTTGATTTATGTAAGAAAAACGTTTTTTTTTATTAAATTTTTATGTTAATAGCCGACACACGGCAGACTAACCACCTGATGGTAAGTGGTCACCATCGCCCATTGACATCAGCCAAAAGTCACGATGCGTTCTTGGCCAGGAAATGGGAAGAAGGTAAATAAATAAATAAACGTTTACACACTCTATGCCACCCGCACTAGGATTCCCTGTGTTGCGGGTGGCATAGACATACACATATATGACGTCACAAACACCTATGACCCGAGAACAAACATTTATCTGTCACATAAATGTCTGGCCCTGCCGGGAATCGAACCCCGAAACCCCTCGCTTAGCAAGCACGATTACTACCAACTGGGCTATGGGGTCTGTCAAAATATGTTAAAGTAAGAAAGTACTGGCCCTCAAGCCTAGAGCTTATTCATAGAACTTAGTTTTTTATGGCAACAGTCAACAAACGATCAAACGGTCCACCTGCAGGTTAGTGGTAGTCGCCAACCACGTAGTTATCACCAACGTGTGGCCGGTCAGGATAGAAGTAGAGGAGCTGCTTATTATTGTCTATGTTGCACTTCAACCGAAACACGTAAAAAAACAGTTCATAGATTCTATAACGAGGATGGTACCAACCAAGCGGGTACTAAAGTTTAACACCCTGAACTGGTAATGTCGAGGCTGTGTTTTCCATGCTCATTACTATGACAACGGATAAATTATGTACATTAAAATTATGCACTTATATTTCAGAATTACAAACGATATTCAGAAAACTATGGATTTTTACAGTGAAATATTTAACTCTGAAAAGGGCTATTCTAAAATATAAAAATGATAACTTGAAATTACCATTTCCCACTTATTTTTTATATCTAGAACCAACAAACGAGCGGATTAACGTCACTTCCCCCCTTGTCCGTATCAATAAAGTCTTTGCCAACATGTTACCGGCTAAGAAGTAAACGGGCAACCCGTTTTTTTATTTAACATTTATTATCATAACAATCTTCCTATGGATCTCGAGTTTTGTCTGAATAAACTATAGTTCGCGACAGCGGCAAAGTTGTTTTTTATGTAAATAGCTGACAACTGAACAGACGAGCCACCTGATAATAAGTGGTGACCGCCATCTGTAGACATTAGTAACACCAAAGGCATCACTGATGCGTTGTCGGCTAAAAAACCATGGAGAAGAAAGAAGGAAAGTACTGACTCTCAAGTTATTGCCCAGTTTACATTTCCCGGTCAGCGACCTTAAAGAACTTTTATATGCAAGTATTCTCACGTTGCTTTCCTTCACCAAACCAAGAACATTAATAACATCTATTTATGCAAGTTTTAAACAATTAAACAATCTATTAATCTAGCTACCACCCTCCTGCTTAAATCAGCCGCCAAACGTCTCGTCGTGTTCTGGCTGAGGGCTTGACAACCAGTTCTTCTTTCTTACCTTCTCATTTCCTGGCCGACAACGTATCAGTGGTACCTTTGGTCTTGTTGATGTCCATGGGCAGGTGACCATCTACCATCAGGTTGCTCGTCTGCTCGTTTGTCGGCTATTAACATAAAAAAAACTAAAGCACTAAAGATTTTTTGCGTTACAGTCCTGTAGGCCGCAACTCTTAGTAGGGCTTGATTGGTCTACTCTTTAAGTAAACATCGACAACATGGTCTTCATGTCCCCATCGATTGACAATAATTATTTGCAATTTTCATCCCAAAGGAGAATATATATTACACTTATATACAACTTATAATTATTAAAAATTTCTAGGCATCAAACATTTAAACTTAAGTGTTCGCTTTCGAAATTTCTCAGAGGTGTTACATCTATTTATAAACCTGTTAAATTAAGTTATAAGTCCCGGCATCTTTAGTCACCAAGGAAAATATATTGAACGTGGGAGTAGCCACGTTTCAAAGACCGATAGACGGCATATTTCAATGTTCATGATGTCAGGGTAGTTAACTTTAATGGATTATGGGTTGTTAATTAATATGAGATTCATGTTTTACGATACCCCTTTTATTGCCATTTTAACATGGTTTTTACGGCACAAGGGTGGAGAATGACAAAGAGTATTTGCTTAAAAACTATATTTAGTATTTATTTTATTAATATATGGGTATGTCGATCAATGTTGTATTAATATTCACACCTGCAATAAGCCAAAATTATGTCATAGTAACCTACTGTAAAGCCATGTTAACAAGACTGATATTCACAACATTATTACTAGAAATAAAACATTATTAATTGTATCAAATTTCAGATTATACAAAAATTTTACATGTGTACAAATGTGTTATAAATTTCATGAAATTTAACTGAATTGCCGTATTGTAAAATTAAATGTAACATTAAAAGTACTTATATTCCGAGTCGCATGGTTATTTTAAATACAATATATTAACTAGAAAAATATTCTCGTTGGGAATTCTTTACCGTTTCCTTCAGGACTACTCATATAGACAATGTAGTTTGTCTTTCATTTGTTGGTTTAATAGTCATATTGTGACAGATCATGTCCCCCATGTAGGACAATGTTTGAAATGCCTGAATTGAAACGCGTTAAAACAGATTACAATGCTATGGACATAACTATATATATTGCAGTGCTAAAAGGACAGACTATGATATATAAATGTCTCCTTTACTGAGAATTTTACTAATAATCGCCATCAATCAAAAATTTCCCAACCAAATTCAAATTTAGTATCAAATTTTATTACCCTACAGACTTCATTATCATTATCATTATCATTACAACCCATAATAGTCCCACAGGCTGAGGTCTCCTCCCACAATAAGAGGGAATAAGGCCTTGCTGGCCAAGTGCGAATTAGTAGATTTTCACACTTTGAGAACATACATAGTAGGAAACCCTCAGGTATGTAGGTAGCAAATTATAATTTATTTACTTCTACCACTGCATTAATAATCCACCCGCGTTAGCCCCAGGGGTTACGAGAAAACATATTTACATACTTCTTTCTTCCTTACTTTGTAACTTCAACTAAATAGTCAGAGACCCTGTGGTCCGCATAGACTGGAGATGCACAAACGAGATTTCACGGAAACCTATCACCAGAGAACTAACATGTTAGCAATAAACATGAAACATTTGACGTTCATAAATGCTTTAATTTTTTTATAATAACATTATTGGACTCAATGATGAGCTTGCCTACTAAAAGGATAACTGGGTTTGATTCAAAGTTCGATGAGCTATTTCGTTGACAGGTGAATATTTATTTTCGGGTCTTGTTGATCTTGTAGCCCGTAGATACTCGTATGCTTCATATAAAGGAAAATTTTATTTCAGTGATACATAGTTAAACAAGGTAATCTCTAAATAGATTAAAACAAAACAGTTCACGATTATTCCCCATCCTTTTCAAAAAGAAACTAAAACAAGAATGTAAATGTTTTATTTTATTGGTAGCTATTGTCGAGCTTTTCTTAATTATTTATTTTTAGGTATTTATTACAATTCATTGTACACCATAAGTTATGAACGAGAAAAAAATGTTACAATTAACTTACTGTACTGTGCACAAAAGGCTAAATAGCGTTTTCTTCCAGATAACCTTTGGGAAAATGAAGGAGGAAAAATACGAAAAAGACATTGATAAGGTTGTAAAGTGTGAGGTACAACACAAGACAAAGAAAAAAATACTTTACGATAACAAAGTATATAAATAATATATGATAAATCTATGATGTGATAAATACAATGTATTCATATACATAAGTGTTACCAATAAAAAAACAGGCCGTTATTAAAAAGATATGAACGAATTTTTACTAATATGCAAACACTAGTATATTTAATTTTTTTTAATCTGTACTTAGTAAATAAATTACAAGCCCATTTATAATTATTTGTGACAAGTTTAACATGGAATGCCAGTAACCAAAGTTTGTCAAATGGCATTTTTATTTACTTCTACTCCTTTTTTTTTCAATGTTACGATAATCTCTAGATAATATGCTATTATCGTGAGGTACAACATGATTTAATCGTTTGGATAAGTAAATAATTTTAACATTTAGTCTGAATTTAAATATGTCATTTTCAGAAGCGTTGGAAATAGAGTAGGGTTAGGTTAGGCATATTGCTTAAGTTCTTCCAATATTCGTATCCACAAATATTCGAGAGTACGAATATCCATAGTAATATTTACTTATAGCTAACTGAACTTTGAAAGGGTGTAAAAGATTTCTTCTTTTCTTTGGCTTAAATCACTTTACCTCACTCAAACTGCACCTGCCTAAACAACGGACAACAATACCGCCACTCTTATTCGAGTTCAATGGACTTTGAACTAACCTGTTTAATCGAGAGGTGTTTGTGCATAGGAATTTAACTACATGGCGATCTACCACCCCAATTGTAGAAATGAACATTAAATATTTTTAGCATCATTTGCTACTAGAGAGCCAGTATGCAATTGGATTAACCGCTTCCTTATCGACAAGCACAACATCGGTGATGTCTCTGGTGTTGCAGACGTACGTCGAAGACTGTAGCAGACACACAATACACCATCGAATGATCTGTATATTTATTTGACGGCAATTAAAAAAAAAAACGAAAAATCTATAAACAGCGCTTATGCACGCTCCGCTTAAACTGATTGATGATTTTAAGGCGCAAGTACATATGTACTATATTTATTTAAAAATAATTTCGTATTTCTCAAAATATATATTCATTATTGATTTTAACATTTTATAAAATATTTTATACGTTTATTTTACTATTTAAAGAACTTTATAAGTCACATTCAGTTAATGTAACCACAATATTACTTGTATAAAATTTGATGTCTTTGTAGAAGTACAAGATATTGTCACTTGCAAATTTTAAAAACATTTTTTTTTTATGTTAATAGCTGACAAACGAGCAGACGAGCCACCTGATGGTAAGTGGTCACCGTCGCCCATGGACATCAGCAAGACCGAAGGTATCACTGATGCGTTGTCGGCCAGGAAATGAGAAGAAGGTTAGAAAGCAAGTACTGGCTCTCAAGCCCCCAGCCGGAACACGACGAGTCGTTTGGCGGCTGATTCAAGCAGGAGGGTGGTAGCTAGCCAGGCAGGCTTCACGGAAAGATAATAATACCACTAATAATATTAATGACTTAATAATAATACTGATAATATAATCCTTACGCGAAGCCCTACCACCAAGCAAAATCTGCCACCATCTGCTGGAAGAGATTTCTTATAGAAATAAGCAGTGTCATTGTATAAAATTTCTCACTTAATTTAATTATTATAATATCCAGTGTCCTTATTTAATAGTTAAAAAACATTTGAAAATGAAAAATCGTAGGCGAATTTATATACGTAATCTATTTACGAGTACCATCTAAGTATATTTTTGTGATTCATTAAAAATACGTCAATCATCAACATACCTACTTGCTATGGTTTAAAATAAATTTGAAACTATCTGCATTTATTTAGCGTTTTCACAATTTACCCTTTTATAAATTTACTAGCTGACCTAGCAAACGTTGTTTTGCCATGAAAATTATAAATTATATACATCGCTAATTATAATAATTTTACTAAAAACAATATGAATCCCTTAACGCAATAGAGTGTACAATATTTTGTGTTATCCCATCTTTAGCTAACATAAATAAACTGGATGGCTTGCCCACTCGAGAGCATGCCACGTATGAAAAATATGGTATGGTAGGAATTTATGAGAAATTTATTTGAAAATAACACTGAAATAGTAAAATGATAATTGTAAACGTCACTATTATTGATGCACAAACAATAATAGTAATGTCGGAAAACTGTAGGTAGTGAGAAAAGAGATCGCATCTCTACTCCGTGCTGTTTACTGAGTCAGAAGTGACACCGGTAGACGCCCGGCGGGGATAACTGATCAAGTGATAATTAATCAGTTGTCGAACTGGGTTGAAACTTATTAAATTACTAATATCACTGTTAAAAATAGGGGTTGATGGTAGAAGGGTGAAAATTTAGGGTTATATGTATTTTTAATGTCACATCATAAAAAAATTTGTCCAAAAAAACATTTGGGGTGGACCACCCTTATCACTTAGGGGTATAAAAAATAGATAACAACCTATATTTAGAAATGAAATGAAATGAAATAATATTTTATTCGAAGTTGGTTTTTACAAACACTTTTCGAACGTCAAACTACGCCATCGCTTCAACAAATCCCTACTGTGAGTGGTCTCGGAAGAAGAAGTGGCAAGAAACTCCCGAAGAGTTTTTTTCCTACTCACAGTTACAGAACGCACTTAAACTGGCTTAATATTAAACTCATGTCCAAGCAGTTTTATCCTGAAAATATAAAATAATATAGATATAAAATTTTCAAGCCATTGTCAAGCCGTTTCGGTGGAGTATGGTAACTAAAACTGTGACACGAGAATTTTATATATTAGATAATATCTTTGTTTTGTAAATCTTGAAAGAACTCGAATTGTTGAAGATTTTCATATTAGGTTTTCGAAGACCGTTTTAAGTGATCTCATATTGAACTTCGTGTCCTATAGCCAAGTCAGAAAACAGTCTGCACTCTATTATAAGATAGAAAACACAAATTAAATTTAAATGGTTTCGTTATTCACACAGAGTCACATGTAGAGTAAGGTTTAGGTTTACGTTTTAAAACTACAAGCGTATCCTATCAAAGATTACAAACGTATTACAAATAAGTTATCACTTGCTTCGATCTAGGACGTTGTGCTTAAACCTATATATTAATACGATTTTATTGACTATAAATTGGCCATGAGGGAAATGGCAAACTACTACGTGGCTGTGTGACTTATGTGTCCGGCTGTTTTCTGAAACAAAACGTATGATAACTGCTATAGCGCCGGCCGGCAATGCCAAAATGGTCGACGGAAAGAACACGGTAATAAACGATGCCTCTTAAACAACTAGGCGATCAATTTTAGGTGCCATTTGACTTTCATACATTTTTGTTTCTCGACACACAATATTATTAAGTTATACCGTAGCATTAGCTTTATGAACAATTCGAACATGACAATACATAATTAAAAGTTTCCCATAAAGTTTTCAATATCATATGGAATTCGCCAACGTTTATTTGGAGCGTTGAGTTATATGTCTTCCCTCGACAAATTTACAAATTTAACGCAAACGAAACATTATTATTAAAGCTATATATACCTATTGTTAAAAAGACAGTAAATAGTCAAGTACTGTTTATAAATGTACTCAATGAATTAATCGATTACTAGGACTGATATGCGATATTGATATAAATTTAATTTACAAATTAAATGCCCGTTTACTATTAATAAGACGTCTCCTGTTTAACCACGTAGGTTATCGATACCAATTAGTTCCAACAAGGGTTATTTGGCTTCAGAAACACATTCTATGCAAATGGCTTGAGCGAGCTCTTTGTTAATGGTCGCGTTTGTTGCGCCTTTACATATGCAAAAGGCTATCAATATGCACTTCCAAAGTTGAATGCACCTTCGTCCATCCATTACTCCACGGTCTTAGTTTTTTTATTGTAATTTATTAGCAAATATAATTTCGCCACCTAATTAACCTCAAACAGGATCATTTTTTCAAAAATGATTCCTATCCTTAAAGTATGAATTTAGGATGTTCAGAGAGGTATCAAAATCATAAAGTACAATTTTTCACATAACAAACTTGACCTAAATTAATACTATAGATTCTGTACTACATCACAACGTTGTTGGTTTTGACAAATACAGTACATAAATAAAATGTCGTTCATTGTGTTTCGAATGACAACCGGTCAAGGCTTCCATAATCGACATAAATAATAATTTTAATACTACAAACTTAATAATACTACGAACACCAAAACTATTTATTTCTGAAAGAATTCATATCTCAATAATAATACAAGACTTTTTATTTAAATAACAATCAAATGAGCAAACGAGTCATCTGATGATTAGTGATCACCGCCGCCCGTTGATATCCGTAACATTAAAAGCATTTTCGTTGCGCTACCGTCTAATATCGATGGGGAGATCCACTTATTATTTTCTCTCCGACACTAAAGAGGAAGAGTATGTATACGTAGGAGTATTACGCGCTATTTGATTCATATATAGGGTACGCATTGAGCAGCTACTGATGTAATTAAAAATATTATTAAATAAAATAAGAACACTATACGTAAAATTTTTAAACACCTATCATGCAAAAGAGATCGTGACTTTAAGAGCTCTGTCTTTAAAATTTGCAAATTATTATCTATTAATCGCAAAATAAAAATCAACCCATTTAAAGAAAGCTACCGTAATTCAGATTACTCAAATCTATCGTTCGAATCAGCTCAAAGCATAACGCTAAGCGGAAGAAATAGAAAAACATTTTGGCAAACGTACTCTAAAATGTTATGCCAAAACCTTATGGAATAATTACTTTTTAGAAACTATAATGTGACTAAAGATCTCTCCCCTCTTTAACTTTTGTTACTTCTCTTGTATTTTAATTAGTAGGTAGTTATTTCTTACCTAATAAGCTGAGAAAGTTATATGTCAATTGATGTCCAACAAGAGAGATTGTTTGGCATAACCTCGTCCGTTCAGCAGGGTGAACCACGAGAAGGTTGGCTTGATCTCAAGGATGCATGAATTCCTAAAGTTGTTAGATATTTTTTATTCCTCGGTTATATGTTTACCACTCTAGGTAATTTGTTACTGGTTATTTACTACTTTATACTGTAGCGGTTGTGATAAACAAATAACTTTAATTTACCCGATGGTTCTATTACATTTCTATAATTTTAGCAGTATTTATTTCTGTGAAATCCTTTCATGATCGCATATTATGGTAGATAACAAATTAATTCCAACTTTGCCGGCTACGTAATTAAGCAAGTTACAAATACAAACAAATTTTGGTTGTAAAAATCTCTGTTTGAATTAGTTTAATGTCGAGTTCATAACGTATATATGTGGTTTTAATGAGCCTAATTTAAACCTATAGCAACTTATGACGGCAACGGATTTTCTCTTGTATTTAAGGAGATCTCGAACGTGGAGCTGGACGTATCTACTATGCCGCTCAAATTTAGTTTAGTCAAACTTAATGGCTAATAAAAATGTCGGAAAATCTATATCATCTAGAGCATAGGTTTCCCACAGGGGCGGTATCGTTCTATCGTGGGCGCTGGAGCTTTTCGTGGGGACGGTAGCTGGTCCAAAGGCAAATGGGAAGACTTATTAAAGTCAAGAGAGCGGTTGCGGCATACTTACCTATTTTTTTATGTTAATAGTCGACTAATGAGCATACGAGCCACCTGATGGTAAGTGGTCATCGTTGCTCATGGACATTATTAACGTCAAAGGCATCACTAATGTTTTTTCGGCCAAGGAAGAAGAAGATAGAAAGAAGTGGCTCTCAAGCCCCCAGCCGGAACACAACGAGTTCTTTGGCGGCTGAATGGTCTGCTCCTTTTTCGGCTATGTAGAATAGCTTCAACATTGTTAGAAGACGGACGAACTATGCAGAATGTCTTGAAATTCCAACTAAACGCATGCTTAAAATCATATGATTTGTGGCGGTATGTAAAGACACTCGAATTAACAACTAAAATGCAAGTGTTTTTGCAACAAGATCAAACTATGATTATGTTTTCGAAGCAGTTATTAGATATTGGAAATGGTAAGTCGCAGTTGACACCTCAACCGAATTAATTACACTACCTTTTGTTACTTCGTCGATTAATTTTTTTCACTTCGTCGACTCAAAAGAGGAGCTTATTCAGCGTGTTTTTACGGACATACAACAACAGTTCAGAAACCATAACTGGCTGAGTGAACGACCAATATTAGCGGCCAAAAACGAAGATGTCGATGATCTCAATGCAACCATTCAGAATTTTCCAGGAGAGTTGTTTTTTTACAAATCAGTTGACACAGTTACAAACCAGGATGATGTAGTCAACTATCCCCCAAAGTTTTTAAATTCCCTGGATTTGCCTGGACTACCACCTCACAATTTACAATTAATAGTAGGATCAGTTGTGATTATGCTACGTTACATTAATCAACCTCGACTGTGCAATGGAATGAGACTGGCCGTGAAAAAGCTAGTGAATAACGTCTTCGAGAGCGAGCTCATCAAGGGAAAATACAAAGGAGAAGATGTCTTGATCCGGTGTATACCGAAGATTCCAACGGCTTTGCCATTCGATTTTAAACGTCTACAATATCCCGTGCGTCTGGCCTTTGCGATGGCCATAAATAAATCGCGTGGCCAGACGTTAAAAGTTTGCGGAATGAACTTGGTATTTCCCTGTTTCGCTCATGGGCAATGTCGTCGAGCGTCCGCGAGTCGAAAAACCGTTATCTTTATATGACCGCACCGCAAAAAAAGACAAAAAATATAAAGAAAACTTTCAATTGATTTAGTGTATAACTGTGTTGCATTTAATGCAGATAAAATTTTTGCATTAAATTTAGACCATATTTTTCACAAATATATGTAGGTAATATGAAGTTCACCGGATCATCTAGTTAATATGAAAAAAGTCAAATAGGTAATTGAAACTGTTCTTCATTATAAAACGCCATCAGATACCATTCTATGAGTAATAATACAGTGCAAAGAAGAATGTGTGTCGAAATGGCATAAGACGGTAACCTATAATTTCATGATTACTTAGTCTTCAAAATTTTCAATTTAACTCGATAAATCAACTTTACCAAATAACGAAGCACTGCTCTTGACTTACGTCCAATTCATAAAAGAAGAAAAAAATTATCAAGAGTTATTATTTGAAAAAAATTTGGAAATCGATAAAGGGAGAATCCATATTTAATACCATGCACTTTTTTTTTCAAGAAAAAGAAATTACTATTCGAAACATTTTATCATCAGATGATGCTCCAGGAAAGACGGAGCGTCGTAAGAGTTTCAAAATGTACTCCCTGCACATTGTGTTATTCATCGTCAGCACTTGGTTGCAAAAAATCTTAATGAACGCCTGTGTACGTCGTTCCATTACGTTATAAGAGCAGTCATCAAAATAAGAAGCAATCAATTAAATGACAGATTATTTCAGCAACTTTGTAGTAAAAATAATAAAGACTTTAATCGCTTACTCCTGCACACACTGTGCAACACAGACAGTATTTCCAGATTTTACTATAAATTTACTTAAAAAAGCCTACTCTAAAACCCCATGGTGAAAAAGAGCCCGAATTATGAGTGAGAAAGGGAAAAAAGCAAAACCTCATACATCAGTCTTCTTAAATTTACTCAAGACCATACATTTTTGAAAACTTTCTTCGTCATTTCCCATAAATTGCAATTTTTAGTTAAGTCCCTTTCATTCTAAGGGTGAGATATATGCTATATTGTCATCCAGTCTCCGAATTTCACACATAACTAGTACGTCGTATTTTATATTTTCCAGTGATTTTTTTAAGTTTACCACTGCTTCATAGGTTCTAAGGGTTCCGGTAATAAGCGTTGCGTTGTAAAGTAACTCACATCTTTTAGTTGGACGGTGGCGGTACGAGAATTACCTAATTAAATTTTTCTTATATTTGTAACTTATAAATTTTAGGGGAAACAAACACAAACAGTTTAATTAAGTAAATTATAACAAGATCTTTATAAATTTTATAATTCAATCAAAGTTTATGTAAAGAGTTTATTTATGTAATCTATTTTCTTTAACAGATCAACTCAAAAATACTTACATTATTTATTATAATATTGATTGATAAATATATACATTTTAATACGAGTAAATATACATTTTTGATCACACAGGGATTATGTTTGCTGCAATAATGCAAAGTTGACCTTGTTAGTACAACATGATAACACTTAAATATAGGTTACAATTTCGTCTTTCTCATTTATTTTCTGTATCGTATCAGAATCATAAACAACTTGGACCGCGACATAAAATAAACGTGCCCAATATTTGTGTATTATATCCCATCTAATCAGATTTATGTTTTGTGCTCATGACAGCCTCCCACAAGGCTTATAAATAAATATAGCTTTCGCGATAGAACCGAAAGGGGCTTCTTTCGTAAATTTTATTTTGCTTATTTCATGTTGAACATCTATACATTTAATAAAATTCTAACTCCATTTCAACCTCTTGTTAGTTTAACTTTACTAATTTTAGTGCAATGGGGATTGGCTTGTTGAAACTCGCGCACAACTCTTCGAAAAGATGTTTAACTTTCGCTCATCGTATTTTATACATATATTTCCATCCCACGCTCGACACTCATAAGCAATTATTGCCTATAGAATTATGCGTGAACCATTATTATTATTAAAAGGGATGGAGCATTAGCTCTTTAATCGTGTAAATATATAAAATATAATCATTGCCTTATAAAAATTGAGGATCAGATTGGTTTTCTATATCATCAATTGAAGGAAGAGAAGAGTCGTCGAGGGGCGATATAACGTTTTATCGTCAAAACTTTTTCTGATAACAGAAATTAATAGAGCTCTTGCGGGTAGAGGAGATTCACACGGGAACGACGAAAGTCCAAAAGAGGTCTGGATGCTAAAACTATCTATTATTAATAATTTTCGCCCGACCTGTACTCTCATTTTTTTAATATGAATAAAATATTTTTTCAAATATAAGATTCGCGTAAAGATTATATTATCAGTATTATTATTAATTCATTCGTTTTATTACTGGTATTATTATCTTTTCGTGAAGCCCGCCTGGCTAGCTACCACCCTCCTGCTTGAGTCAGCCGCCAAACGACTCGTCGTGTTCCGGCTGGGGGCTTGAGAGCCAGTTCTTTCTTTCTTACCTTCTCATTTCCTGGCCGACAACGCATCAGTAATACCATTGGTTATCCTGATGTCCATGGGCGATGGTAACCATTTACCATCAGGTGGCTCGTCTGCTCGTTTGTGGGATATTAACATAAAAAAAACCATGAAATTTTCATTAAGTGTGTAGCAATATCAAAAATGTGGCAGTATCTCTAATACATTGTTCTGCTGTGTTAGTACTAATTCGCAACGTGACGAAGATGCCATTGACTTGTCACTTATCATGAAGTGGCCTATCTGCACATTTGTCAGCTGTTGATATAAAAAGTCTTTCATTAATGGATATACAAACGGTTACTTATACAGAATATTAATGAGTGGATAATGTTGCCTATTCAAAGTAAAAAAAAAAATTCAATATTTTTCTTTCACTTCGCTTTTCACTTTGATTCTAAAAAGCCTTCTACAAAGAATATTCTTTGTAGGATTTACGCCTCTAATTCTCTTTTAAATCAAAGTGAGGATATTTCAATTTTAGCTGTCTTTAAATTGTTTATTACAATTTTATATCTGGTAGCCTTTAATCACATTGGCCCACTCACAAAAAAGTACGTTCTGTTCTGGTGTCTACTTTTCATCAGTTATTGATGAACGGAAACATAAAAGATATGGTTTTGCCACGTTTTTGTCTAAATATTTTACAAACATTTATTTTTTTCCTGTCGATGCAAAAATATTATAAATATAGTTTATTGTAAATAAACAGCTGTGTATAGATATAAAAGTGAAAATTGTATAGCAGCGCATCGAGTTAAAATATTTAACCTTTTGGATACTGTGGATAACAATATATTTAACGATTGGAGGGATTAGGATAAAATTATAGTTTTTATTCTCCACCACAATCAATAGCATCTCTACAGTTGTAAACAACCAAGTGGGAACAATTGGATGCTGAGCATAACCAGCTTACTTCTTGGATTGCCTCGTCAGCCGCAGACGCCAGAATTTATATGCCCTCGTGAAATAAGATTATTAGATAATGAGCAGTTGGCATTTATTAGTATAAACATTAGTTCAAAGAATACCCAATTCACAACGCACTGCGATGTTTAGGAAATTATAAGTGTTACTATTTTAATAAATGACGGAAAATATATGTGATTACTTCAATTCTATAGAAGCATTGAAACAAACAAGATAATCTGTAATATTTAGTATTATAATTATAAAACTACTGTCATCATTATTTAATGGTAATAAATAAAATTAACTTCATAGTTTAGATAATTTTATTGCTTGCTCGGTGGCGGAATCGAGGAGATAATAAAATTGTAATGTTATGTGTACAAAACCGATCTAGATAAATTTGTATCATCGTCACTTATTTGTAAAACCTAAATAATGACCGACCATTAGTTTATATATTAATCCACATTTTTATTGTACTTACATACTGATGATAAAGATGGTATCTCCTGACATCTACGTGGAGTCAGGAGTAAGTACGTAAATAAAGACTTACAGAAATTACCATTTTACTAGGAAACCCCTTTCGGGACTTCGCACGCTAAACATATGCCCATGCGAGATTTCAATTCTAAAAAAATATAATATGTGTCATGTTACTCGCTTCTAATGTAGCCTTTGATGCATGATTTTTTTTATGGGTCCAGTGTTTTTACTATAGCCATTATAAAAAAACATAAAAAAAATTCTCTTCGTAATATTAGCATAGATTAATTATTTATTTTATTGATCATTATTATTTTATTTGTACTAACTATACGATACAATATGAAAACTTTGTTGTACACCAAAAGGGTGAAAGCAATAGGCGCTCTTATCGCTAAGAGCAATCGCTTCCAGACAGCATAAAGTAGAGGAATTAATTAAGTCTATTATGATACTAGTGGGTAAAAGGTGCACAAATTACTAGAAAATTCGCTTAATGTTCAAGGAATTTTCGTTAAATCATTAGCAAGGTACAGAAGAAGAGATAGCAATTAAAGTTATGAGGCATATGAATAGTTAGTAAGAGTGATATCATAATGTCCTTACCTTGTGTTTTGAAAGAATAAAGGAAAAGAGCACAGCATATAGAAAGAGGAAGCAAGTTCTATAAAGTAACGGAGAGAGCAGAAAACGATTTTTAGAGAAGTTGTGTATTGGAATGCGCAAGAGTAGGTTAGTGGTAGAACGAAAAAAGTGATCCCTGTCACATATGACTCCTTCGAATACCTGTATATGTCCATAACATGTACAAGTTTTTTTTTGTGTTAATAGGCGACAAACGAGCAGACGACCCACCTGATGGTAAATGGTCACCGTCGCCCTTGGACATCAGCAAAACCAAAGGTATCACTAGTGCGTTGTCGGCCAGGAAATGAGAAGTAGGTTAAAAAGAAGGTACTGGCTCTCAAGCTCCCAGCCGGAACACGACGAGTCGTTTGGCGGCTGACTCAAGCAGGAGGATGGTAGCTAACTAGGCAGGCTTCACGGAAAGATAATAATACCAGTAATAATATTAATGACTTAATAATAATTTTGATGATATAATCCTTACGCGAAACCCTACCACCAAACAGGCCAGCTTCTGTCGCCTCTTACGACACCCTATTGTTTAAGATATTGTGGTGCAGGAGGATTGAAAAGTAGGTACACAGTACAGAGCAGAAGGTATATGAGTATTCTGACGAAGGCGAATTGGGAACCAATTAAGCTTGACACGAAATTCGGAAACGTCACATATCGTCAAATATAAAAATTATTCATAAATTCCTGAGATGCACATGTTTATTTAGTTGGTCCTCTGTAATATGAATATAGCTAATGTCCACATAATCAAGAATTGAGAGGAGTAGCGTGTATGCAAGCATTATAGTAGTCGGACTGGGGAAGACATATTGTAAATTTTTACGTATTACTTTAAAATTATAAGAAATATGTAGCCTACGGAGTGATCGTAAGCAGCAAACACTTTACGACTTAGGTACTTCGGTATTTGAAGCGACCACAAAAATTGTTGGTCATAATGGTGCGAAGGTTTACTTTGTTACCTTGGTAAGACATTCTAATATCATCATATTTGATAGTTGGCAGAAGTTACCAATCAATTTTATTGTAAAGCGTGGTAGAACCAATCATGTAGTAAATATCAAGATACAGGCCAGAATTACACGAATATAATAATAATGTAATTAAAAAAATCAACAATTAAACAAATTACATACGCTTATTGTAATTAACTAATTATTTTATTGTAATTTAACTTTATTATTGTAAATTTGGATTTTTATGTTTGAAAAAACGTTTTTAAACGTTTACACACTCACACCCCCGCGCTAGGATTCTCTGTGTTGCGGGTGGCATGAACATACACAAATATGACATCACAAACACCCATGACCCGAGAACAAACATTTATCTGTCGCATAAATGTCTGTCTGGCCGGAAATTGAACCCGGGACCCCTGGCTCGGCAAGCATAGTCACTACCAACTGGTATATGGAGTCGTCGAAATATCGTCGTTAATATCGGTCTACTGTTATGTATAGGTTTCTCTTCAAAGCTTCAATAAGTTAGCATAAATAAAAGTTATACTGCACAGTTAACCATTTTATTTTCAGTAGGTAGGTACCTGCAACAATATCTAACACTTAATGACGTAGTGGATTCTAGTTTAATTAATTATACGGCCTGAGTGTAGTTCTAGTACATTTTGATAGCTCAAGTGTAATGAGTTCGCGGAACTAATGAAACTTTAAAGCGGTCTTATGAGGGAGCGCCTATTAATTAAACGACCTAAATCCTTCAATACCTTCCAATCCTTCAATATCAATGCGTGTTTAATTTTTAATAATTCTTTATTAAAAATTAAACACGCAGAAGAGAGCGAACAAATACATTTATAACTCTCACCAGCTTGTACCTCCTTTCAATTAAGATTCTAAATATAAACGGCCCGCAAGGCATGGGTCCGTAGTTGTAATGATTCAAAGATAGGCAAAAGCGGTTTTCCTGTAAATTTAATTTTTATGTATATTATACTTCAGAGTAGTAATAACTACAGATTTTTGTTTAGACAATAAACATGTACGTATATTGCAAAATTTGGAGTGTCCTATATCCATAACATAATTTGTTCATATTATATACACATAATTAAACTTTACGTAAACACACGTATTCTGAATTGATATGAATGAACACAAACTGAATTTTTCCAAAACGACTAGACCAATATCAATGAATTTTTTATGTGTTTAAGTGGGTCTCTGAATGAATTCGATTTTCCATTGTACTCGTCAGTAGGTGGAGCTGCGATCGGGTTGAACAGACTAATAGCACACAAGTCAGCGTTCAGGCAGGACAAAGTCTGCCATCCGTCCAATTAATAAGTAATGTTCTCAATGCTTTTCCAAGAAGAGATATATAATTATATTAAGGTCATTACTTAAGTTTATTTTTTTAATAGGTTCTTCATAGCATTGTGCACCAAAAGAAATGAAATGAAAAATATTTTTTCGAAGTTGGTTCTTACAAACACCTTTCGAAAATCAAACCACGCCATCGCTTCAATAATTCCCAGAAGAGGAAATGGCAAGAAACTCCAAGGAGATTTTTCCTACTCACAGTTAAAAAAAGCACTTATGGCTATATATTATACTCATGTACAAGCAGTCTTAATTTTTAAAGTAATTATTTAGTTTGTAATAACCTTTTTTCATAACATTTCCGTTAATTCTAATGGATTTTTATTATAAATATTTACACATATGAAAGAGCCACCAGTAATGCTAAGCCTGAACTTTGGTACTTATTTATTCCTAGTATTAATATTGTAAACATCACTCTTCTGTACAAAATTATATATATATGTCGGAGATGGTCATTAGTATAGACGTGAAACGAAACTCAGCACGTTATCCGAGTGATGGCAGCACCGCCGCGATGACGTCACTTGGCTAACATCGTGTTACAACAGTGCCTAGCTAGTGGAGTGACGCCGAATGGAGCCACAGTTTACATTCTGCGGTCGATGAGATCGGTGCCTGCGAACTGGGAACTGTTACTTGTTTCGTTTAATTAAAAGTGTTAATTAATAATTAATTAAAAGTGTTAAACGATTATACGCCCACGCTATGTTCGACAATGCTGCTGAAGCTGCTGGCATTTGCCGAAATATATATTATAATTTACATAACATTATCTAAAATGTATCGTGATACAGCAGTTAATATATTGATTTCTTTAAAGAGGTCTCTAAGCGAGTCCCTAGGCCTGAGGTTGTAAATAGTGCGTACTGCTCTTTCTGTAATACAACAACTGCCTTAACATCAACAGCCGATCTACGCAACAAAAAACCTTAGTATAAAAATATACTATTTAAATTAAACAAAGGATCAATTTGGTTTGAGTCAGATATATATATAGCTATTTCAAAATCGAACTATTTACGTGGGGAACTCTTCCTTCTGAGAAGGCGCGGCTGTTACTGATGCGAGACGCGAGCGGTGGCCCCTGTGGACGCGGCTCATGGGTGGTGAATTCGGAACTCGAGGGAACCCTTCATACCAGGACAAGTTACTCCGGGGTGTCCATAGCCCCCTGGTGGCAAGTCAAGTTGTTGAGCGTTTTTAAGGTGCAATTTAAAATATTAAAATAAAATATCGGCCGTCGGACTGCGAGCATTATTATTATAACGCAGCTTGATTTTATGTACCAATTCTATATATCAACTTCACAGATATCAACTTCCAACATAATTCTCTACATCTTTAATTTTTTTTTATAGTGTGTGACAGCATCAAAGTGATGAAATAATCGATAAATTTAACTGAGTGGAATGAATAAATAAATAAATGATAATTAAGACAGGCGCCATAGGTTTTCATGTTAACAGCTGGCCAATAAACACACGTGTCTACCGAGAGTGTTGATGTCGTCCATAGACATTAGCTATACCAGAGTCGATGCAGACGCTTTGTCAGTTAAAATAAGCGCCGAATTCACTCTTTAAGAGCCTCTCCAACATTGCAACAGTAACAATATAAAAATAAGGTAGGAAAAACCGTAACACCATGCACTTATTCAGTCAGGGGGGAATTGTACAATGTAAGAGAATCCTGACTAATGATATGAAAGTCAGCTATATCTGTCTATTCAAATAGACGTGAAATATCGAGCTGTGGCTATTGCCTCCTTCTTTGATCAGTATAAGGTTCACGTTTAAGAGAAGTGATTGTTGATTGCAATTGAATATTTATAATATCACTATCATTAGGATCTTCGGCACTCCGGTAATAAATTGCCGAAGGCAATTTAATGTCGTCTCGCTAAATATTAGAGGTTATCCAGAACCCCGCAGAAGCCGAGCGAATAATTTAATCATGTGCACAAAGAAGACAAGTATATTCTAATTCTATTATGACGACCCTGGTACTACCTCATATAATAGAAGAGTAATAATAAAATATAACAGCTAAATGTTACTCTTATGACACTATTCAAGAAAACAGTTGAAGAATATTATTTATAGATATTTCTTTATTTGTATTATTTACCTGTTCAGTATGATGTGCACATTTAGTACGGGGTATTGTATTTATGTATGTATTAGTATTTGATTTTTTTTGTTATTATTATGTGTGTATTTGTTTATGTATGTGTACGCTCGAGATTTTCTCGTTTGTATTAATGTTTCCTATTTTGGGTCTACTGGAAGAGATTTCCAAATAAAATAAATAGTATCTGCTCTTGCATATTGTTACCTTTTTTAATGTTTCCGGTTATTTATATCAGATAAATGTCTCCCCACCCAAACAAAAAAAAAACAAAAACAAAAAACCCCCAACACAAAAGTTACTACCGACTAGTTAAGTCAGTCAGTTTCATTCAAAATAAATTTGCTAAACTACAGATTATAATTATGTAGCCTTGCTCAAAGCTTTTGAAATATGACGATAAGGTTGATTTTAGGGCTTTTCACATTATCTAGCATTATATTGAATTATCTAGAGAGTATTTTCGTCCTCTTCAATCATTTTATTACCATGAGCCTCAACAGAGTGACAAACTTTTTGGAAAGGTCCACAAAGAATAAATGGGACCCAAATATTTTCTTTATCGCTAAAATATTTATAGCAAGATTAATGATCAATGAATGTCAATGGTGCTATGAGCGATAAGAGTTTAATATAAGTTTTTGAGTTAAATGTAGTATGTATGGTTTAATATATAAACTATGTCTTATATCTCATTCCACATACACAAAGGCGAACCACTGTTAAATTTATAAATAAAATATAGATATACATGCATATAATATGTTTTTAATACCTTAATTATTATTTCCTCTCTGTAATTTGAATCATTTACTTTTTAATGTTTGTTTATCACTCATGTGATGGTTATTTAGCGTCATGTTATGTTTTGAGCTCATCATTTATTATAGTTTTTGTTATATGTACTACATATAACCTATGACATTTATTTCTATAATGTTATGATTAGTCTCAGAAAAAAATTATTGCTTGAATCAATCTATACTAATATTATAAAGAGAGATTGTGAATTTTGTGACTGTGAATATGTGTAGGTGTGACGGAAAGTAATCTCCGAAACCACGGCACCTATTTGAAAATTCTTTTACCATTTAAAAGTTACATTGCTCCGGATGGTATAGCTTATAACCTATCAATAATTAATTATTGAAAGCAAACGACGTCAGGATGGGCCTCTACTCTATATATATAAAAATAAATATTTATCTGTATGTCCTTTATAGAATCGTAAACTATGCATTTGATCATGTGATGATCTTTAGCAAAGTTGTTGTGGATGAGCCCACGAAGGTTTCAGAGTTGGTATGACCAATTTTCGATAGATGGCGCCACTGTCATTCCAATGAATTTCATATATTGCCGTGACAGTTCATGCTGATTTGAATCGAAACGAAAACAGCGAACAAATGTCACATTTTTTTCGCAATGAAGAAAATCAATAAAATGACTCAAAATGAATTGAATATTTGTGTAATGTGTTTTCTTCAAATTGATTTTAGTTGGTGGCGTAATAACGCGCGCAGGGTACAGCTAAAAAATAATAACATTATAAACAACCTTTTTCCTATAATATCAATTTATCCATAATAAAATGTAAGACCCTGCCATCTTATGAAAAGACATGTAAAATTCATGCACAGCGAAGTATACGGATTTTTATTATCAGTGTACCATGTTAGCCTTTCTTTACAGGTTTATCAATGCACCAATAGATGGCAGGGTTTTGATAAAGCAAACCAGCAAAACAACTTATATGTTATTTTATAATTAATGTTGTACTGTTACATTATTACAGTTATGTTTTATAATAAACATAATATAAATAACATTTTGAGACATACAATTAATGAAATTATAAGGGAAACCGTAAAAAATCACAAATAAAATATGCTTACAACTTTGCCAGTAATTGAAATAAATGTCAACTTTATCGACTAAACAGATTAGAAACACTTATTTTACTCTTTATAAATTAAATTTTAAGTTACTGGTTAATATATTTTGATGTTTTGTATTGGTATAGTCTGCGTTTAAAATTATAATTTAAAAAGTTGTTGTTGTCTATGATGCATCAAAATGGCTGCTCGTAGCGATGTTCTGTCGGGGTTTTATATTCTTTGTTTACAATAAAATTATGTTTCACGTTTATTTTTGTTGACTTTTGTGGGACATAATAAAATGTTAATGGATATACAAATCTTGAACATACGTTTGACCTCGTATAAGTGTGTGATTTGACATAAAACAAGTGATACCAGTCTCACCTTGTAAAGAGAAAATGGGGAATTGTTTTAGTAGCACAGGGGAAAAGGATTCTAAAAACAAAAATGAGCGTACGAATCCGCACGAAGAGGACCCCAGACAATTTCAAACACCTGTGCCAACACCACCCCCTGATCCGATAAGATCAACGGTAAGCCAAGGACCCGACACGAGTGAGGTTCCTCCCACCCGAATATTTGTTGCTCTTTACGATTATGATGCTAGAACAGATGAGGATCTGAGTTTTAGAAAGGGGGAGCATTTGGAAATCTTAAACGATACACAGGGAGACTGGTGGCTGGCTAGAAGCAAGAAAACAAAACAGGAAGGCTACATTCCGTCGAACTATGTCGCCCGTTTGCAGTCCATAGAGGCCGAGCCGTGAGTAATCATATCTGTATTTATGCAATTGTTACACTAGTGAGCGGTTCCTGTGCGATTTCTTTTCCTTTGCGTGTTAATTATCTACTAATATTACCCATTTGCCGACTGCAATGGGTGTAGCCTGGTCTTGTTAGTGTCAATAACAATTTTTAAATATATTCTCTAACTTTTTTTCTTATAAGTTCGCTAAAGTTATTGTTGTCTCTGCATTCAATTTTTATTAGTTGTTGACAGAACTTATTTTACATATTGGAGCTAAATTACTGATTTAATAAAATTGAAACCTTGTGGTTAAGACCTCCAACAATATATAATATATACCTCTTGGATGAAATATACATTAACTTTTAATCAATATTCTGGATTGAAAGACATATGTGTCATATAAAAATATTAATGAAATAAGTCCAAAATAAATATGATTCACAGCTGTGTGAAGTGAAAGTAGAACTGGAATGCACACATACATTGTTCACTTACTGTGATTGCAGAGTAGGTAACAAATATAGATAGGAGATATTAAAAACAAGATGTCCTCTTTTATGTAGATGAGTTATTAAATTTTGTCAGAGTGATAGTTAAAACAAATTGACAATATTTTGATATATATATATATATATATATCAATTGGTTTAATGTATTTATTAGTGATGAAATAATGTTTAAAGTAACACTAGTGTAGTGTAGTGTGTAGTGTTCAGGCTGTGATATAGCTTAATCAACACCGACCAAGTAGTTAGTGTACTTGTTATCAATACATAGCTTTCATATACATCTCAGTGTCAAACTGAGATTTTTCTGTAATTTGTGTTATCTATACAAATATTGTAAATACAGTTGAAGTTTGCATGTATGTGGAGGGTAATCTCCACAACCAAGGCACCTATTTGAAAAATTCTCATGCCATTTGAAGTTATATTGTTCGGGATGGACATAGGCTATATATTATGAAACGAATCGCCTGTCTCGTTTAGTGTGTATATAATTCCATGTGAATGTCATCTAAGTCAATCTACAAATTAACTATGACCAACCTACACAACTTTTAACTATAGGGCTCCCATTTAAAGAATCATGTCAGAAACTTTTTTTATTGGTTTAAAAATATCAGATTGTATTATTACCACCTGATATTTAGTGGCCATTACAAGCTCTTAGTAGGTAGGTCACAAACTCAAGGAGCAAAGATATAATGATCTAACTTAATGACATATTGGACACCCAACTAAATGCTGCAAGTATAAGAAGCAGATACTACAAGAGATGAGCCTGAGGAAAATAGTTAACCCTCGTGTTTTATAATTTGTAGATCACTTCTCAAATTAGTACAGATTTATTTGAGATAATTCCCAGATGCATTAATGTATTGTTTATACTATGAAGAAAAGCTTATATATATTATATATAGCTATATATAAGAAACTATAAAGAAATTACTCATATGGGTGTTTGCTCCAGGTGAAGGATTCATATTTAATTTAACTTATAATAAATCTCTAAAAGAGTTAGCAGTTTCCATATAGATTACAGCATTGCGAAATTGCATTAACAAAAGAATACAACCTCCAAACTTAGAAGATCCTGTTGGAGGGATATGCCAAAAAACAATAGACCCAAGACTATGATAAATAAATACATGTGGCAATTGTAACAAAGCATTACTAAAGGCTATAATTATAGCCCATAATTGTCTCACTGCTTTGCTTGCTTGTCTTGCTTCACATTGAGAATTGTTAAGATTGTAGTTTGACACGCCAAGTTCAGATTGGCAGACTTCATAAACCTTTGAGAACATTGTGGCATACTCTGGTATGTAGGTCTTCTCACAATCTTTTCTTGCACTGAACCAACTCGTAATTTGTAATGCTCATAAAAAATTTACTTGCATGCAGGATTTGATCTCGAGTATCCTATGCGGAAAACCGACGTTCAAACCACTTGCTTGTCACTGCTTTATAAATTGTTTAAATATTGCAAATATAACATTAAATATAATATTATTGCAAATATAATTATACAGATAATTAGCCTACAAAAATTTCTAACACCTACCAAAGCTTTTATATACTCGCACATACTTTATTATTTGCTCTTAACTTATTCGTAGGAACTGGTCGAATATTTGTTTAAATCCGCATTACTGTCAATTGATGAAGAACATAATTTCGATTTGCATTAAACAAAAACTACTTTTATGAGTAAGTTAACGTGTCATGTTTTTATTACAATACACGTAATACCTAATTTTGTTTCGCATGTATATTGTAAATATCACAAATTCCATAACCATAAAATTGTCTCCATCAATAAGTATCATCTTCTTGTCAACGAAAATTTGTGCGTGAGGACATCTTCATAGGTATGAAGCAATATAATATTAATTATGAAAAAAAAAAAATGTGTTTGTTCTAAATGTGGTTGTTCTAAATCCAACAACTTCTTTTACATTTCCCACGGTTACAAATATATTAGTAACCCACCCTCGGTTCGCTTCAGAAAATCTACACCTTACGTTTACGAATAGCGCCCGCATCGTTTTAGAAAGATTTTTGTTGTTCTATAAATTAGAAACATATTAATCTATATTTATATATCCGCAGCTAATCAGTCTTACTTTATTTTATTATTATCTATCAGTAAAATTTTATTTACTGTGTATAATAGGATGACCACATTAACTTTTGTTTCATGTCCCACGGGAACAGATCTAATTCCCGGGATAAAAGTATTCTAGATTTTTCCGATAATATAAGCTACTGCAATGTCAAGTATCATCCTAATCGATTGAGGAGTTTTACTGTGAAACTTGGTACAAAAATTATAACAAACGATGACAAAGTCTACACCTACATTAAAATTTCCAAAAAAATATTCCACAAATTCGACCCCGTTACAGTTTTATTATTGGCATAGATTAATTTTAATTTTCAAAATCAATCAATTTCATAGACAGTGTACATATTTAATTATTTTCCGCTGGATTCAGACGGCTCAGGACCGGTCAGAGTGGCGCAAGTTAGGGGAGGCCTATGTCCAGCAGTGGACCTCCATAGGCTAATGGATGGATGATGATGATGATGTACATATTTATATTTCGGGTCACCTAATGCCTCTCCATGTCCTCTTTTTGTCCATTCATAGATACTGGTAATAAAATTATTATTATTAATTAATTCTAGGCATAGGTCTGTTTCGAGCTCCACTGCAAATTTAATACAAATAATTATAACATCTAATGCCAACCAATTTTCCCGTGAAACATGGTGCTTCAAGCTAACTTGATATTTGGTAAGAGAAGTATTTAGGGCTAGAAACATTTATAAATATGGCATACTATTTCGGTTTTCAGAAGTAGTAATAACCTACTCGTATTTGTGACCACGTAAATAATAGTTTAGTGGCTTGAAAGACGGACTCGAGCATGGTTCCTCGGGTTCGAATCCTGCACACGATGCCGTAATTTTTCAGTTACATGTGCTTAGTATTGTAATAAAAATTTATCTGCCATATAAATGTCTGCCCCGACCGGGAATGGAACCGGTAACGCCGCGCCTGGCGTGTAGGTACAAGGTTTTGTCTATATACATGCAACAACATAGAGGTGGTGCTCTATATATCTGTTGTATATCCAATTTCCATGATAATAATACTGTATTTTTATAATAAGTGTACAATTGATTCTTTTGTGGGTTGGACTAGAGACTAAAAGTACATAGCATCCCATTATCCTGACACACACATATAGTATAGTAGAACAATAATAATGTAATTTATGAGGTAGATATTACGTTTATTTTCTGGTATTTTTGGTGGTAATGTGCTATTTTTGTTTGTGTTGTAAATACTAGCTTGTATGTTTCTGCCACACTTAACACAGGGTATCCTAATGCAGATGTTTCTGTGTGTGTGAACATTTAATATTTTGGTCATAGAAAAACGAACAACGCTTAATTTAAAGTTTAAAAAAACTCTTTAAGAGTTGCTTAAACATAATTTAAATATGTACGAGTGAAATAAATAATTGTACAAGTCATCGCACGTTTTGTTTTTTCCAATATGTAAAGATCTTTACGATAATTATTTGTTCAGGACTCTTATTTATTAAACAACAACATAAACAAGAATTATTTACGAAAAATTTACCCAATACTTGGAAAATGAGTATTTAAAATGACGGCTGTTGTTTTTGATAGAAAAAAGACATTGGGAACTTTGAATGCCCGATTAGATATACTAATACATTTATTATTCAAAATAAGCGCACACGGCTGAATGACTTTGCAAGAAAAATATTAGACTCAAACGAATACTCCTTTATTTTCCGAACAGACATATGTAATAACCCTCAATAATAATAGATAATTTATAATAGTAATAGTAAATGACAATAATTATAGATACATAGTTTAAAAATTTTATATTTGCATACCACATTTATGATTAAAGTTGACTGTCCATCGTCCATTAAGCATTAAGACCTTTTTGTACCTACTCAACTTCTAAGCAAATAAATTATTTTTATTTGAAACTAAGGCTAAACATTGCCTGAATTTTTTTTCTAAATACTCATTAACTCTATCATTGTCGGTGTCATTTAAACATATGTGCGTAGTTAAACACGAACATCGAAATCAAAATCTTAAAACCTCAATTTTCCGTGTGAAACAAGATATTGGTGAATATTTTGTAATTGATTTATAACACAATTAACTATAATATGTACACATAAGTCTGATACGGATTAATTTTTTTTTTCCATTCCACCTACATTCGTAGCGTTCGTAAGAAAACACACACATAACTCAAGTCGTCTGCGGTTAAGCTAATGCAAACCGCTTCCTAGTCCTACATTATCTAATCTAAAGTGTCTGGCGCCACTTCGCTGGTTATTTGACTTCTAATTCTACAATCAGTATTCACAACCAATTAATCGAAATGTAAATATTTTTACAAGTTATTTCTCGCAGACGGTATTCGGTAACTTTACTATGATGAATGGGTACGTATTAAACATATTAAATTCGCTGGGGATTTTACTACTTTAATATTTTTTATTGAGTAATATTCATGTATATTTGGGATATAGTCTCTCTTTGAGTCTATGCCAACCTATCGTGCTCGTGGAACACCTTGCTGTACAACTGACTACCGAGGCTACGACGAACGATGTCTCGTTGTATATCACCGAGACCCATACCATCTTGTCTATTGAGAACAATATTCAGGCATGGTGGAAGGGTAGTTAAGAAAGTATTCTTAGTACGTATAAATTACCTCGTTTGGAAACCCTGGCAGGAAAATGAATTTTCTTCTAATTAAAAAATAAAAATCACTCTGACAAATAAAAATATTTTTTTTTCAAACGAGCTTCCTGTCGAAGAGACAGAAAATGGAATTTTAATGTAAATATATTTAAAACATTTCTGTTATTCTTTATTACGGTACAGTAATATAAATTGAAATATAATAAAGTAAAGCTATTTATTTTGGACCTAAGGTATACCTAATCTGAGTCCCTTAACAACTTCACCTGTATTAAACTGATTAAACAATGAAATGTTATAAATGGTTTTTCAGTTGCAACATCGAGAAGTCAATTAATGAGCGGGTCATGTCGTTGTTGTAACCAGATGCCCGACGGTGATCGCTTACAATTAGGTAGCCCGTCTGTTCGTTTGTCGAAAAATTGATACCAAAATTATCTGATTATCTGACTACTCGTGTTACATATGAATTGCAATTCTCTATTTGATTATGCTATTGTTTGTGCAAACAAAAACGTCCTTAAAGAGCTTCCGGTTCGTCAACTATACGATAACAGACGCATGCCTGTACTGTAAACATTGTCGTCGGCAATGGAGCGCCCATTTATGTACTGACTTCAAATTATATACATTTAACGACTTCATACGTTTCGTGAACTCACGTAAATTACATCTAACTAGTTTAAAAACTAACACTCAGTATAATAAAAATCTGCACTTACCAATTGTTGGCACTGTTAATATTTATCGGCGTGATTATATGACGAAGCATTTGAAAGGTGATAAATTAAACTATGCGTCCAGTTAACATTGACTAATTACTGAAATAGATCAAGTTTCCCGAGTAACACTCGTTATGAAAGCCATCAGCTGTTCCTTGTTATAGGGGTCTAAAAAGGTAGATGCATACATACATTAATATATAAAACCTGTGTGAAATATATTATTTTGAATAAAATTAGTACTTAGTTATTAAGATAACGAAATCTGTTCTTATTAATACATACCAAATACAGAAGTTTCATGAAAACATTAAATATTATAATCTAATCTAATAATTAGAGTTTAACTTTATTATTCTGGAATTGACTTGAAGCATTTAATTTCTCCAAAGTTAATTACACCTAGTCTATTCGAGGTATAGCATATTATCGTAGTCACAGTATAAAAACTTATAGCTGTCCATGGGCCTTAATATTGGAAGAAATGCCGACACCAACTAAATATTACGTCATTTTATCAAACGATACAAAATATTATTGTAATGAAAAAAACAATTTTAATATTGGCGATATGTATCATTTTGACAATACATTTATTCTCAACGTATTTCCCTGAACCTGTTAATAATTTGACGAGTTTGAGCCCATACGACTCGCACGGTTGACTTGTGTTATTTCTCCTTTAACAGACAATATTAAAGTGTACTTTATGCTGTAGTGTATTTGTGAGTAGTTAGATATGTAACTGTCTCTTGAGAGCCGTTTTGAATGAACTTTCGCGAACATATGCCAAAATGTCAGCTCAAATGTAAGACAGCTACACATGAATGGCTTACTTTTTAGCTTTATACAATAAATATATTCTATGGTCATTAAGGTTGTAATTTTTATTTACCCACCTAAATGAGATTATAACATTTGGATTATAATGGTCATCGTTTACCTAATCTGCGAAATGATCTCAAAAATGTATAAATTAAACTTCCGAGCTTACAAGAAATAAGACACTGATTATTTTTAATTGTAATATACCTGATTGCTTTCACCTAGA
Organism: Megathymus violae; assembly: GCA_003671415.1. Lineage (NCBI taxonomy): Eukaryota > Metazoa > Arthropoda > Insecta > Lepidoptera > Hesperiidae > Megathymus > Megathymus violae. The sequence continues at coordinate 4,885,895 of PDGT01000017.1, read as the reverse complement.
AACGTGTTTTACTTTATCGCGAAGTTCAGAACGTTCTATGTAAAGATTAATTAAGTTGGTTTGAAAACACCGAAGATACAAATACGAAATAATAAATAACAAAAAATTAAATGGTTTTTGTTATAGGTGAATAGTTATTTTAATACGATGTTGAGGCCAGCGACATTTAAAATATCGTATTAAATCTCCGTCATCAAAACTATTAAGTTACGAGGAAATGCAATTTAGCCAAATTTGCAGAGTTCCAAGTGGATTTTACATTTTGCATCCACAAGTTTAATAATATTTAACTTAAAGCGAAGAATGAGCCAAGCTTTGAACTATAGACGATGTAAAACGATAATTAAATTCGTAAAAGTCTAAATCAGGTTGACGAAAGTAACGTATCGATGACATATGTCACTTAGTACATATTAGTTTTAAAATTTTGTCATCACTAATAAGATGTTGACCGTTTGGCCGTCGGGAAATGTACCTACGAATATACAAAATGAGAAGTTAAAAAAAAATTATATACATACTCGTAATTCACAAAGAGTAGCTCCATAAGAATGAAGAATATTGTTCACATATTAATTTCAATAATTTACTTTGTAAATATGAACGCCTCTTTAGGTCTATAGAAGGATGTCAGTAACGGTACATTGATTTTTTTTTACCATTATCAGATAAACATAATTACGAAACGCTAAATCGTTTCTCAATGTATTAAGTTTTAAAAAAGTATTTGAATTAAACATTCAATTACTAGTCCAATAAGGCATCTAAGAGACAAGAGTCTACGCTCGGAACACTTTTTAATTAAATAAATAAGACGCATTATTTCACATTGCGTCATTTCACTTTGCATTTACATTCAACCATAAACCCGCGACTATAACCGCGTCTTAAAACTTTGTTCTATTAAAAAAAAATCCTTTAACACACGACATCTGAAATATGAATATTTTGGTTTTAATAATTATCCAGATATTATATAGAAATAAGACGTACCAGCAATACAACACAAATACTTTCATTGCTCTCCATAATACATCTAAGATTCAATAAATTTCTTCCGGTTTTTGTACAATTTTAGGAAACATTAAACCGTCTTTTAACTTTACGATATCTACCTTCGAATTCCAAATTAATGGGCAATCGACTTAAATGATTTATTATTACAAAAAAAATGATAAATATTTCCTAAAATCGTATTTAAAATCAGAAGGTGGCAATTTAATATAAGTCAATCTAATACATAGACTTACGGCTAAAACATTTGAGTCTATTTTGAATCTTGCACGCATTTATAATTTTACAAATTAAGTGCGTATTACTCTATAGTATCCCCAGCAGTAGTATTAGAAATTCATTGTCATCATCTTTATTATTATCAACATTATCCTCATCATCAACATTATCACACATAATTGTCCCACTGCTGGGCTCGGGTCTTCTCTCACAATGAGAGGAGTTAGAGCCATAGTCCGTCACGCTGACCAAGTGCGGGTTTACCAGCCTTCACACACTTTTGAGAACATTATGAAGAACTGTCAGATGTGCAGGGTTCCTCACGATGTTATCCTACACCGAAGCGAGTGATAATTTATAATACCCATATAATTTGAAAAATTTGAAGTGCTTGCCGAATTCGAAATCGGATCTAATAATGTAATAGATCTTGAATGACGTCCTGTTTTCTATACTTCTTTATACATTTCCATAAACTATGCCAGTATTGCTCAAAGTAGGTGCATCTCGTTTGTAAGCTTCGTTCATATCAATCGAAACAGGTTATTTTTAAGGTATAAAGTTAATAGTAACAAAGCAGTAAAACAATTGCCTTGAAATAATTAAAAGTGCATCGCGTTTCGCACGAATTCCTCGCCGCCGCGCAATCGAGGTCAACTATAGCAAATAAGTGGGGGCCACTGCTCCTTGCCACTAGCTGTCGGTTAAAACACTGAAGCGAACTGAAATCGCTGAGTGCAGCATAGAAATCTCTATGTAATTTTCATGCTGATTTTGGTGGTTTATAATCGATTGTCAAAATTAAGCCTCTAAAACTGTGAAATGGAAAATATTCTCTTAATACTCGTTTACAATTACCTGAATGATGATGAATTTAAGAATGAGGTTTGAAAAAATGCTATTATCCTTAATCTCGCTGACGCAATACACATCTGACAAACTGATTTGGCGTCAACGGTTTCACAGAAATAAGCACGTTCGCTACTCTAGCTAAAAGTGATGGAGTTGCTGGAAAATACTTCCTAGTCAAACATGCAAATTGTAAGACAAATATTAAAATGGCGAAGTTCCACCGCTTTGTATGACCGTACCGGTGTTACACGGGCACTTAGCTAAGGGCCCGAGTGCAATGCGATTTTTTAAAACGATTTTATTCTATTGGTTTCAAAGTAGCTAAAATTGACCTACGCTCCCACTTCTGATATGGGAGTCGTCAAGAAAAGAGTAAATAAGCTATTATGTGTTAGGGCGATCAATATCTTAGACTTCATACACGAGCCTGTTTTTGATCCACACTTAAGTTGCGTGGAATCCAACACGAACAAATTTTTTTATAGCCAAATGTTCGTGCATTATGTTCGTCATACTTATGCCCAGAGATGCCTCTATCTCGCGATATGTAATATGACGATATTGCATCATCAGTCCAGGTACATCATCGACATTTTGTGGTACAACAACAGATTTAGGGCGACCGTCTTTAATTTCATCCGTGAGCATAGACCGCCCACGATTTAACTCACTGAATCAGTGATACACAGTGGTTTTTTATGGTGCTTCATCCCCAAATGTCGGAGTGAGTCCAAGCTAAATATCGTATTTAAGTCATGGCACGAATGTGTTCACGAGTGAAATCCATTTCGATGAAGACACGGAATTTTCAAAATAAGACGCCACAGGTTAAACAGTTGATGGTCGCATGAAACAAAATTTATCGTACAACCAAGAGTGCCATTTTCAAAATTACTTTTCAAATATTGTTCTGTATGTGGCCAGTTCCGGGTATATAAATAGCAGCCCTCGTATTAATATTAATAAATAACTCCAAAAATTGAATTAACAAACAACATCCTGTCTGACTTGATACATTCAATTTCTTTAATTCGGTGAAGTCTGTCGGTTCCAAGACATTGGTCTCGTGTCAGGATCAAAATCATGCATCCAGATTTCTTTCACAGTCAAAGAGAAATCGTTACAAAAATTGTCACCGCGTTGTAATTTTCAATATTTGTTAATTCACTGAGCTGTATCTAAGTTTGATGAATGCAATATTTTAAATAATGTGCTTAGAAATTATAAATATTTACATAATCGTGGTGAAAAATAGATGTAATATTTTTTGTGTGACAGTTTTATGTTTTATATGACGGCCTTCGTGTTACATAAAATCATACATTACAGTGGATACATGTGCTTGCTTAAGTTTAACAAACTAGTAGCCAGATTATTGTAATTTTAAACAGTGTACGTGTTTATTATCTTTTACAAGTCCATTGTTAACAATAATCTTCTCCCGTAACTGGCGTTACAATACACAACCCAGTTTTCTGCATCCAACATTAAAAACTCAACAATATTTATTAGCAAATAATATCCGTTATCGGCTTTTCGTAAGATGAAATCGTAATTAATATTCAAAAACGCTCGTCTGCAATGCGTCGACAAAAAAATCCATCGTATGCATCGACCCTAATAGCTGGTTCCGAAGCTTACTTAACGGTCTGTTTGATGACTTGAATAAAACCGCCCAAGCCAGCATAGCAAACATTTTATGGCTCCTAACTGTTGGAAAACATTCCATGTCTAACGTTTAGACACGTTTAGCCCCCGTTCGGAACTCGCCGCTTGTCCTATTGTTACGATGCTGTAAAATTTTTACTGCTCAGCTTTTGTTGTTTACTCAACGCTTTAATACTTACAAAATTAAGTCAACTCCTGGTTGTTTGGGAAGCGGTATATACATATGTAGTGAATATAAAAAAAAAATTAGGATGTTTTTGACACGTTAACATTATAGCACATCTATAATTTCATGAAACAAAGTCTTAAAACAGAAAGTATTTATCATAAACACATTTTATAAAAATAAAAAAAATTGTAAGTTTGGATTGGGTTTTTATAATCTCTTGAGGATGTAATTTGTTCCAGGAATTTTGTATGCAAGTATGCTTTTTTATATTACATCATCTATTTCATACTTCCCTGTGTATATATATCATATTTCCCTAAATAGGATACGGAAATATGTAGCTATTTTTATTTAATGTAATATTTTTTTCAACAGAAACTAAGTAGGTAAATATTGTATAATAAATGTGTTCAGTTTCAGATTTCTCTGGTAAAGATCTTAACTGAACATTTGTATTATGTTATTCTGTAGAAAAATTGACAATCACAGCTTTAAAAAAATATATTGAATCGTGTTCGTATACGTAAAAGGAGGGGTATAGAATGTGTTTATTCATGGCGCACGCCTAGGATGGCAGGAAGTCGCCGGTTCGGTGAATCGCGCGGCCGCCGCGTCAACCGATATACGACACTTACCAACGCATTCTGATCATCCATTAGCAATAAACAATTTACATTCATTAACGTACCAACTACAATTACATAAGTTATTATTAACCCCATTGTCCGACCGTGAGAAGAAAAACGCTTTCTGCAATGGTTGTCTTGTATTAATATTTTTAGCGCACCATACTCCGCGTTACTTGTGAGAAACGTTCGCGATGTTCCGAGAACGCCGTCCTCGGAAATTAATAAAAGATATGCGGGCGCGATTAAGGATTATCACCCGCAGATTATGTAGATTTATTCTATATTTATCGCTTGTTTACACAGAAATTGACGGCAAATGCAAAATATGTAATAATTAATCTGTATGTACATTCCTTTACTGAGTAAAGAGGTCGGTAGAAAAAAGTTCTACGGCTCGTTACAAATACGGCATTGGAACGATCTTTAATTGACCCAGCGGGGATGATGTGCCAGACAAGGTATGGCAGTAACGGATTCTTAAACTCACATTTTCTAGTACAGATAGCTGGCCGACATCGAAGTCTTCAAACACAGGATGCGAGCGAGTTCTCCGCCCCGCCCTCCACCCTATTAGACCTTGATGTATGTAGGTTTAGATTTGTTCAATTGAAACGCCGATTGAAATCTTATGGAACGTTCAAACTTAAAAAGTACCCAAATTATCAATCTACCACAAAATATGTTTACGTTTCCGAATGACTGCAACGGTTATGCAATCGTAAGTAAATTAACATGATCTATCGTCGCCTGCCTTTCACAAATCATCCGATCCGGTATGAATCTGAAGTAAATGAAATTAACTTGGCTGCGTTCGATTGATCCCATCAGACACGAGTACGGCACGATCGAGCCGAGCGGTCATTGGCTCCGGTTGCATAAGGCACGCGAGTCATTCACGTGTTAGGGCGGATGATCTACACGACACCGCGTGGGTAAGTAGGGTTCTAGGGCCCTCGAGTTTGATTTAAGAGAGAGCAGTGTGCCCCAGATTGCTTGTGCAATTAAGGTCATTGCATACTATGTGTCGCGGGCATGCGAACGTTGTCTCTTATGCCTGTTTAAACTCTTATCGAACTAGACATATATCGTTTCTCACCTCTGCGATGCGACTCGACCTCCGTTGTAATTTATCTGTGTCTCGACAGAGCAGTACAGAGATATCGTTGCTTTGTTGTTAACCCCTTCTAAACACGATGGATCGAATTATCAGATGAAGACCTATAGGGAGTTAATACGGAAACCTTAGTCTAATCCCAAGACAGATACGTACAGTAACGACATGATACTCTACATTAAAATCGTTTAGTCTTGATGCCGATGGCGCCAGTCGGCAATCGCGTCTGCAATGTGAATTTCCCCGCGCACCGTTAGGGAATTGAAGCTATCATTTGCTTGGCGACGGGGCGGATCAACAGACTTGTTGCTTTATGACTTACCAATGTGTCACTGTAATGACGTTTTGCGTAAAAATTCATGCAGTCGTCCATTTTACTGTAAACAAATATGTATATTTCGCAAGTTGATTTAATTAATATCAATCCTAAAAATCGATAGAAAAGAAAAATCACGTTATGTTAAATTGTTCGTTGTGCTCTGAGCACAGTTGGGAATGTAATTTTTGTTTTTAATACTTAATTTTTTCAGTAGGTATTTGTAAAATATATATTTGGGAATTATATTATTTTAGGCAAATAGCCGTATTTTAATAAAGTTCAGTAGAAAAATTGAAATCCGCTTTTACTTGCACGCAAATATATTTTTCTTACTTATATTATGCCTAAAACATAGTCACTTACACGCTTGTAGAATATATAGATGTTAAGTGAGAAGAATCTTTACAAATGCGTTTTAACACGCTTTGTTGCTTGTTGGGTAATTCTAATGGCTTGTTGAACGGTACCGATCAAATATAAATCCGGTTTAATATATACAGTTTCCACAAATGAATATTCATAATAATATTTGAAGATTTCCAAACGTTTTGTCGAACTCACTATTCGCGTTGTGTTGATAGAGTTCGAATAGAGAAATGTGTCGCTTTTTTTTTGCGCCCAGACAAAGGAGAAAGGGCTACCCTCCGAAAATGCGT
>PDGT01000017.1:4810999-4879248 GCA_003671415.1 Megathymus violae | reverse complement strand
GGGGGTGAATGCTCATGCATACCAGCGCAGCCGGCTGCGCTGGTTATGTGGAACTCCCGATAAACCTAGGGGCCTACCCACTAAACACCACCCGGGGTTGGTTTTGGCCATACGGTCTCTAAACCTTCATCTGATGCGACCCCCCTTGGGGAAGAGGTAAAAATGTCTCGCATATCATTGTATCAAAAGATACTTTTTAAAACCAATATTGGTATTGAATTAATCAGTAGTATAGTGAGAGATTTAAAAAATTTGGATATTTTGTGAAGCATCATATAGGCATCAAAATCGTAGCATGTCCCATTTCAATCTGAAACATAAATTTTGTTTTAAGTTTACCTTTGTTAGATAGAAAACCGTATAATACTAATAACTACGTAAAACCTTGTTGCGTGGCACGACAATCACTGGATGAGTTTTATTTTAATAAAGTATATAAAGACAACTCATTCGCGCCTCTAACGGTTTGTGCAGAGGCCACCCAAAACGATTTCCGACCGAGTGCTACTTTATACTAATTGATGTAATCAATCTGCTAATTACTTTGATTAAAAATAATTGTGTTTACTTTCACGTGCGACCCTAGCGGCGCCGATGGCTGCAGCCTGCGATTATTTTTAGATTAGAAATGGCACAACCGCTTTACGTAATTGAACGAGTCGCATGCGCAGCTAGTTCCAGAGTGCTTCTAAATATAGTCACAGAGGTGGTGTTCAATTATACCTTATTATCGCATGTTTCCACTGGAAGGCTAGCTTCGTCTTGCAGTTATTACTCGTGGCAGTTTCTTTAGAAAGCGTCCAGATGTGACGAAACTGAAACAGTGGTGCCGTTTACAAAACGGTCTGAGAACATTTTCCCTTGCGTTTGAGGAGCTGGTAATGGATTGTGCGTGCCATAGGTGCCGGCCGATAGCGTCGCGTACAATAACTTAGAAGAATTAGGGCACCGGCTGGCGCATTTTAACGGTAGCGTGCGCAATGGCTTGTTTTTGGAAACTGTTGTTTTATTTGTTTCGTAACTAGCCAATTTTATATACCACCACCATTACAGATTGGGCGTATTTTTTAGCGCGTATACGTACGTTTTAAACACATGTTTGATCAGACTTTTTGAACTGGGTTCACTATAACGGGACATGTATATACGCGGGTATTATAACTACTTTGTGCAGTTACTAAGTTGTATTAGAAAAGTGACGGCGCACGCGCAGGGAAAGATGAAGAGTCGTGCCAAAAAACACGCAGTTGTTTAAGCTGATACGAGCTTATCACCATTGCTTATAAGTAATATGCGTATCGCAATAACAGTTATTATTTGGCGCCCAAAATCACGTTCAATCTGTTATCGCAACAAAATATCGTTCGAGAGACTTCGTACCTACTTAGATTTATTAATACTAATTAATAAATCCTATTACAATGAACCTAATTAATTAAACACTAACGCTAAATAAAGACGAATCTTAAAATAAACACGGCAATTCACATGGTCTTTTTATGCAATCTAGTGAAGACTGGTTTTATCGAGTTGGAGACTACCTATTACATGTTTATAAGCAGAAGTAAAGTACGTTTTGTGTGAATCATACAAGCATTATTTGAATATATTTCTCTGTCTGTTTCCAGTTTACGTAAACATTATAGCTAACAACATAATTTAAAGTAAGATACTCACTATAATATACCTAAATAGAAACGCTATGAAGATTTAGTCTGAAAAAGCAATTGCGTTAGATACTTTTCACACGCTACGTACCACCCAACTTGATTCCGATAGTGTTCGTGCGTGATGCTAACCAGCAATGATTATATTACCAGCCTTCCCCCTAAAATCAACCGTGAAACGGTCATTGTTTTTCACGTCATGACGTAACTACAAACCGTTTTTGCTGTTTGACCACAGAACCCTAAATAATCACTATGTATATAGACCATAATATGCATACAATTTAAAATGAAACTGATAATTATCCAAATAAAATGCAATGGATTATTTGACACAAATAACTACAATAACTCTTGGAAATTATCATAAAACTAAAAAGTTAACTTGGTTTATTTTTACAAATGTCGAGTTCGATTTAAACTAGGTGATAGGTAGTGACCTTGTGTTAAATTATGGCGACGACAAAATAAGTAAAAACACTAAACATTTGTTGGTTTACATAATAATATGTCCGTCTCTACTAGTATTGGCCCTGAGCACCTGAAAACAGGTGTGCCCTGTTTCATCTAAAACTTGTACAAATATAAATTAATACGGCATATTCGTTCCATACCCTGTCTGCTACGTATTATTATTAGTATTTATGCTTTTACTTTTATTACGTTGCTATCAATTTGGCTTACGATTTGCATCTAGAAAAATACTATCAAATTTGATAAAAGATCTCTGGTGTTGATCAAATCGCCGCCATTTTGATGCGCTTATTAGCCACAGACTGCGACGTCTTCTGTTAGTTTTTTACAAACCTTAATCCTAAGTGCATTGATATAATATTGAAATATGACTACGCAATTTTTATCCGTGTAATAAACTACGGACATAAATTTTAATGTAACTATTGTATTCAATTCAAGTAGTACAGGTTTGGTTGGTTTTTATTTACTTCAAAGGCTTTTATAGTGTATAAAATTTGTGAAGTATGAAACAAAGAAATCATTTCTTTTCTTACAGGGTTTGGAAAAAATTTCTTCAATGCGTTTCTAGTAGTCATTTTTCTTCGTAATGTGACTTAATATGAAAATTGCGAAGTTATAAAAATACACGCACTGAAATACTTATTAGATTGCATGCATCTTGTCAGTTGGTGCTGATGATACGCCAATCCTCCCACGCACCGACCCGAGGTGTCATGGTCGATTCTGTACAGATGTACGGCGAGACCGTGAAAACGACTTGACACACATTCTATCTAGTACGGTCTGCCTTGCAAGTGATGGCACTTTCAATTATCACTGCACCGCCCACGCCGATTTTATTTATTAACGATAGTAACTGCAATGTTTCAACGTTGTTTTACCAAATACTTTCTCTCTGATTCCCAGTTTGTTTTTTTTTCTCTCGTTTTAAGTATCAGCCTAACAGTCTCGAATGCGCCTGTCATTCAACGGATTTTCACCTTCAACCGTGTGCCAAGTAGCGACTAATCTTAATTAACAATTTAAATCTGAAGAAATGCGGTCTGACATTGCAATGCGAATTAATATCTGAGTGATCGCGAATCGGTAAATACGTTATTAGTTGACAGCTCGAATGTAATCCGAAAAAAATCCCGCCAATTAGACGTCAACGACGGATCCTGGTACCGCCAGGTGGCTAGAGGAGTGATGTAAAAGACTTTCAGTGATCGCTCTCGTCGTAAATTTCCGTTGACCCAGATATGATCATTAGAAATGTCGACGAACAGAGAAAATCATATTTTTTTGCCGCCTGCCAATTTATCGGTAATGAAGCGTCGCATGCGCGAGATGCGACATTCGCGAGTGAGAGTTTTGCAACCGAAGCTGGTATGTGTACCGCGAACCGCTCGTATGTAATTATTATTACTCACATAGACATTGATACGTCCGGTTGGGATCTGTCAGCAAAAGTGTAAGTGAAGTCGTTCAATAGCTGACGGAACTAATTTATATCACACAATGCTTTGAGCGTTGCAAATGCATTTTATGTAAACATTTTTAAAATAAAAACTAAACTTTAGTGATAAATGTTCTGAATATGTAAATCGGTAATTTAGAGTTAATATTTACACGCGGAATTTATTCAAATTAAATGTATTTATGCAAACGATATGGAAACTGAACATTACGCAATAACCGAGTTATTACCGCCTCATACTATTAGGTATTATGGTGAAAAACAAATGTCATTAAAAATGTGAATGTGTGTGGTTTGATGACATTCTAACTTTAGAACTATAAGGCAGATCTTGAATACGACGAAGACATCTTAAATTTCGAAATGAGAACGGTCTCAAGCTCGATTAACTCAGCCATGTTCTTTGGTCCTCAGTATTACAACAATGATTACAAATGTGAGTCACAGTCTGAGACCTCTGGTTTAATTGAATCGAGACTGATTTTTATGTGTGAAATCCTACAGGGCAACTCTGCTATTCCTCAACCAGAACGGTAATTTATATGACAAATATATATTTTCGGATCTTGGTTGTTTATGTGTTTTAACTGTTTTTTTTTACACACATACACCTAATGGATGGTTTTGTGAGTTATTGTTTATCAGAAATACTTCCATAACAAAAAGTTGTGGACCATAAAAAAGTAACGAGACATGATGAATTTTCCTCGTTGGATCGCAAGCGAAGTAGACGGAACGGGGGCGCCAGTCGCCAGTCGGCAGTCGGCGCAGTGACGGAGGAAGCGGGACCGCACGAGCTAGGTCGTTCATCGACCCGCCGCGACCGCACTCGCCGCCGATTGTTTATACACTTCCATTATCCAAACAATGTTTTGCTACTTCGTGACATTCCTTTGTAATCATTTCAAAATGTAGGTTAAGGCTTCTGTTTCATGAAACACTCCCTCCCAAGCACCGCATCGCCTGTTTCCATCTCTTTATGATTAGTATTCGTGATGCCTCTGTGACTTTGCGTTGCGAAAGATGGCTATTACAAGTTTAACGTAATCGCTACTATATCACAAACGCGTAACTCTCACTTGCACAATTGACCATGCCAAAAACCCTCTATGCCTCCTGTACAGAGTAAATTTTTCAAGTTGGCGTGGATGGCCAAATCCGAAACTATAAGGAATGGCGGAAACTATTCGAAGAAGTCACGGGCCCGATTAAGATGAAAACTAAAACTGCATCAATAGATTTTTGATAAACCAAAATTCGTTTACAGGAATTGAACTCATTGATTTTGAGAAAAGACATACACACACCATTTTATAGTGTTGCTAATAAGGATTGGTGACAAGCAATGACATTCGGCGAACTTAAGGAAAGAGTAATTTTTAACAAAATACTTTTTTATTTTTCTTGTGTTACCTACCTTTTATATCTTAATTGATTAATTGTTCAAAATGATGGCGATTGTTTTCAATACACAGATAGAATCCTTTTTATTTTTCTTATGTTACCTAACTTTTATATCTTAACTGATTAATTGTTCAAAATTATGGCCATTGTTCTCAATACACAGCTAGAAACCTATTTATTTTTCTTATGTTACCTATCTTTTATATGTTAACTAATTTATTGTTCAAAATTATGGCCATTATTTTCAATACACAGCTAGAAACCTATTTATTTTTCTTATGTTACCTACCTTTTATATCTTAACTGATTAGTTGTTCAAAATGACGGCGATTTTTTTCAATACACAGCTAGAATCCTTTTTATTTTTCTTATGTTACCTAGCTTTTATATCTTAACTGATTAGTTTGTTCAAAATGACGACGATTGTTTTCAATACACAGCTAGAATCCTTTTTATTTTTCTTATGTTACCTAACTTTTATATCTTAACTGATTAATTGTTCAAAATTATGGCGATTGTTTTCAATACATAGCTGGAATCCTATTTATTTTTCTTATGTTACCTACCTTTTATATCTTAACTGATTAATTGTTCAAAATGATGGCGATTGTTTTCAACACATAGCTGGAATCGACGTCTCAAGGATTGTACTGCATTCTTTATTATTCGTTTATTATATTATTGATTCCCTTTAAAATATTTTCCAAAGTTTGGTTCAAATCATCAATTACAGTATACGTGTCCTTGTAGATTTAGTTTTTTTGCTCTCGGGATACAGAGAAAATAATCAAAACGAGCAAGATCTGATGACCTCGCCGGCCACGGCATAGCTATGCATGTTAGCAATAAAATTTTCGCCTAACTGCTGAATCGACATCTCTTTTAATTTACGGCTTTTATGAGCTGGGGCCCCATCTAGTCGAAAAATTAATTAATCAGTTTGAGTGAAAAGCAAATTATACAGCTGTTTAAACAGTTTACTTAAAGTTTCGACATTTTAAAAATCGCCAACATTTCATAATAAATTTTAAAATATAATATTCAGTCCTGATACCGCACCAGCATTTAAATTAAAAACGCCCTTGGCGATGCCCTTCAGATATCCGTAAAGAATTAGTGTGTGACCATTAATGTTTATTTTTTCGTTTATACACTACCGGTCAAAAGTTTGAGATCACTAAAAAAAAATTAAAAAAACAAATAAAAGTTAACATATTTAAATCATTATGAAATACAGTTTTTATTTCCATGTTATACACAATATTTAAAATTAAAAAATTACGAATACAAAAGATAATACTAAATTACTAAAGAAAATACAAACAAGAGAGTTTACACAGACTTTTCATCAAAATATCCTCCTTTGCATTTTATTATTTGTTTATACAATCTTGGCATGCGAGCAATTAACTTATTTATTGTCTCTTGCGAGATATTCTTCCAGCTGTCTTCTAAGGCATTCCACATGGCCTGCTGTGAAGAAGGACATTGTTCCCGAACGTTTCGGTCAAGTTCTTCCCACAAAAGCTCTATGGGGTTAAGATCGGGACTTTGGGGTGGCCATGTCATGTTTTCCAACACTTTTTCTGACTGTTTCTCGTCTAAATAGCCCCTACATAATTTTGAACTATGCTTTGGATCATTATCTTGTTGGAAAATAAATCCTTTGCCGATTAACTTTAGTCCGGAGGGAATAGCATTTTTCTCCAAAATTACTTTATACTCCTCCTTTTTCATAATTCCTTTAATTTGGACCAGATTTCCAGTCCCATAGCCTGAGAAACAACCCCAGACCATAACAGATCCGCCACCATGCTTGACAGTCGGGACTACACACTGTGGAATCATCTTTTCTTCGGCGGAACGTCGAACGAAAATTCTTCTTTTTGAACCAAATATTTCAAATTTAGATTCATCACTCCAAAGTACTTTTTTGAAATCTTCTTCGGTCCAGTCTCGATGGGCTAGGGCCCACTGCAACCGTTTTTTCTTATTCTGCGGTTTTAGAAAAGGTTTTCGAACAGCAACGCGACCATACAACTTGGCGTCTCGCAATCGTCTTTTCACTGTAGACACTGACACAGGTTATTCCCGAGATTTGTTGACTTCAACGCGGATTTCTGGGGCTGTTAGGCGTCTGTTTCGCTTGCTGGTTACCACAATAAATTTGTCTTCATTAGAAGTCGTAGCTCTTGGTCTCCCGGAGCGCGGACGATCTTGATTACTGCCAGTTTGTTTGTACCGCACAATAGTGCGATGAACACACGTCTTTGATAACTTGAGTTGAGATGCAATCTCACGTTCAGATTTACCTTCATTATGGAGAACAACGATGGCAGATCGCGTTTCGATACTAATTTCGCAAACTTTTCCCATTTTAGAGACGTCTTGACTGTGGGAATCACAAAATCAGACTAACAACGGATATTCGTAGATAACCATGAAAATATCGGGTTCAAATAAACTTAAAAACATATTTTAAAAATATAGAACAATCGCATTGTAAGATGATGTAAAAAAAACGAAGTGTCAGCTGCGGTAATGAGGTAATAAAATTTTTACAATCGATTATCGGACTAGCTCTTCTTCGGCTCACATTGCAGTTTGGAAACAATGCTGGTTTATGGCCCTTTCCTTGGCTTATATACAAAAGAATTAGCTTTTAGGCAATCTTTAAAAACAATAGAATATGCAGGTGTGCAGATTACTTTTTATCACCAATATTTTAAGAATATTTACTAATAACAAAAATCTTTTATTAGCGGTCTCAAACTTTTGACCGGTAGTGTATATACTATTGTTGGAAAAATTCGTATCGTCAGAGAAGGTAATATTTCATAAAAAATGTCAATCTTTATTTTTGCAAAAATCAAGACGTCTTAAGTTATCTCCCGGATGAAACACTTAGTTATAATTTAAATTGTTTACATTTATTTTCTTTTACTGTGGCCTTATAATAATAGCGAAGTGATAATAAAAACTTGATTTTAGCACGTAATGTTGTGAAGATAATTGCGCTGCGAGTGTATGTTGAAAATAATATTGAGCATAATTTCGAACAAGGTAGTATGAATGTAGGTATGAATTAAAGATTGAAATATGAAGCAGTTTCTTGAAATCCAACATATTCCCGCCACTAACAAATCGTGTATATTTTTTTGTTAATGGTTATTTTTTTCGAAATCAACGAGTTCGATTCCTGGCTAAGAATATTGATTTTTCAAAAATCCAATGATGCAGTTTTAGTTTACATCTAAATCAGGTCCGGGATTCCTTTGAGCACTTTTCGCTATTCCTTATAGTTTCGAATTTGGCCATCCACATCCACATGAAAAATTCACCCTGTATGAAAGGGGAAAAAATTCTTAGCGAATTTTCCTATCTGGTGGGTAATCTTAAACAATCTTCAAATTACTATAGACAGAGCTGTCTATTGTAGCACAAGCAAAAAATATGTCAAAAATATAACATAATCAAACTGCATTTTACGATTCGGGCATGATGTATTGAGACGAATCTATATTACGATAACCGTGTTAAGTATGAATGTAGAATATGAGAGGGGAGGAATAATGCCAATGAAAATATAGATAGATGGATTACATTACGAAGTGACTGAGCTGTTGACGACAGAGTAGAATGCAAGAACATCGCCGACTGAGCGTCTATGGAATAAGGGTAAAAGAATTAATGAGCCTTATAATAAAAAACGAAGGTTGAGGAAAACCTGAAATGAATCATTCAAAATAAACAGTCTTAATTAAAAAATGTAAGGAAAATATCGTATCGGTTACAGCATATGCAAACAGATAATTTTATTACATTATTATTTATTATATTATTATTGACATGTCAAAGCGTCATGGTCTGTACAAATGATATAAAGATCTTAGACATTCAAGAAAAGTTGTTGGTAAAATCCGCTGGCAATAGTTTTCTATTTTTCTCAATTTTTATACTTTTCAGTATGGCAAAGGAAACAATATACAGGCACAATTTGACGGCTCATAGTAGTATTTGACAATTCGGTAAATATCTTGAAATAAGTTCTAGGTACGATGACGTAGTTTATTCGATTAAGATATTATTGTAATATCGTCACCGTTAAATGCACAGATATCTTATTTAGTTACGCAACTAATCGCTTTTACATATTACTTCTCGATAACGTGAACTGACTGACGTTTCTAATTGAATTCGTTTTTTTTTTGTCACAAAATGACATACGTCTAGGCCATGTTAGTTGCAAATGGTTCGACAGATATATTCGGTGATTACATAACAAACTGATGTATTTATTTTATTAAACGATTACAGTAAATAATGATGTTATTCTTTTAATCTTATTACACTGCAATTATTGTAAGAGAATATCAAATGTTTTTATAAGTTGAAACGTGATATGAAATTCTGCTACACTATTTAATTTTTCATAGTTATATGAGTGTTTCGTTTCTATTTTAACATTCTTGGATGGAGAAAGACATAGCGAGGAAGCTTATTTGCGGAAAGTTTTTCAGAATATTCTCACAAATGTATAAAATCAGCTGAGGCGATCAGCCTTAATTCTATTCAAGGTATTCTATTCAAGGTAACATAAAATTGGATTAGATAATGTAAAAATAAGACAAGTAAATAATGTAAAAATGCGTCAGCGTTCTTATAGTTCATATTGTGATATGGCAAAGTTTGGGAGCAACAAACTATTCATTAGAGTTTTATTCTTAGCCGAGACAGCGGTGCGCACTTGAATGTGTGCGATAATTGTCTATTTTATGTATGTTATAAAGCAACGATTCCAAAACTTTATTCGATCCTATTATATTAAACCCATTATATAACCTATTAGATAGACTAACCAACCTTAACTACCTTATTTAAAAAACTAAAAAGTAAGATAGTTTGTAGTTTCTTTCAAAGACAAAGTTCGATTTTTTTTAACTCGATTCGAACGATTCACCTAAAAGGAGGGATCTAAAAAGCTGTGCCTGTAGTCTTCGCGCCCGTCAGATGCCGCACAGTTTAAGAAGCGCTGTTCTCAAGGCAGATCGCGATACTTTGTTTAGCTGAACGGCCACATTTTGCGCTTTTTAGTTTTGTTTTAAAGCTCGGACAGGAGAATGCGGAGTGCAGGACATACAGAGGCGCCGTTGAGTCGCGCCGCAACTTTCTACACTCGCGTCTAGAACCCTCTTAAACAGTAATCTGCAGATTGACGTACCTCGAGAACGTTACGACAGGCAAATTAAATTGCGCATTGCGTCGATAATCATTTTCAGTTTTCATTCATTCGAAATTCTCTTGGAACTCACGTTTCTATACTGTTTTTGACTTGCATTATTTGACTGTCAATTTTAATTTTGAATATAAAACAATGACTGTCTGTTTTTTGCGTGTTTTCATACAACTTTTACCAATAGGTGGTTCACGAGAAAAGTTTTATTTTATAAATTGTATCATTTTTATTCTCTATAGAACTAAAACGCCTCATAAAAACGAGTAGCAATTGTTTCAGATTCTGTCATTATTTAGAAACGTACGGATTATGTTTCCTGAAATGAAGCATGGGTCTACTTGCTTGGTAGATATAATTTAAAATTTAATTCTAGTTGTTGACCTCAAGTATGATCAAAGATAAAATAAGTATTGCATGACTATTTCTTATTTTACCTTACTACTTGACACAATTTCTTCTGAAACTTTTCATACAAACATTTAGTACCATGCAACATTTTTACATATCGATTGCTCGTGTGTCTGTTTGTCCTTCTGCCCGTCTCTCAGAATTCATTGGATGAAAAAAGTGGCAATTTTATAAAAACACACATTGAATTTGGTGAGCCCAATGATGGATGTATACTGTAAATAAGCTAGGTAATTATGATTTTGAGCCTTAATGTAGCAAATTAGAAAATAAAAACGAAACTTGTCAAATTGTATCATGTGTCAAATAATAGTAATTGGAAAACTGGTATGAAATTCTAATTTTTTTAATTACACACACACACACACATTTAGACTCCCACATAAGGCATGGATTACAACAACCAACCAACAACATGACATCACAAACCCTCGCCCGGCCGGGATATACCCCGGGACATCTTGCTTGACATGTTGGGTTACTACCAACTGTTCTACAAGATTGCCGATGTACATGATGATTTAAAGTAAATTTAAAAGTTTTGAAATTTTCACAATACAGATAAAATATGCCTGGGCATATATTAACTATTGTCAATATCGTGTCCCGTTCTTGTAATTCGACCTAGGTCTAGTTTTGTGTTTACATTGTACTGTAAAATGGACATAAATTTATTGAACGCATACATTAATTTAATCTTAAGAACAATTGTAGGCAATAACCCCACAATGCACTCTTGCATTGTAGCAATAACTGTTCTAGTTCTAGTGACATCAATACCGTGCCTCCATTGGGCCGTATGGAATCAGATGTTAATAAAACCTTATCACCTCGAATCCTACCTCATTGTTTCAAATGTAATTCGAGTGAACTTTCAACGTTGAAAGTTTTAAAGTCAAACTTCTGAAACCGCGACATTCTTTCCTAGAACAGAGACTAGTACTTGGATTTTTTTAAAAAATAAGTTGCGATTGGTTTCTAGATCACTCTTGTTTATCTTTTTTATTCAAGTTATGAAGTCTATAAATTATATCTTTATAAGTACTACCGTGATTTAACCGAGTAGTGTTTGTAGTGCCGGAGAGCCAAGTTATAAAGCCAGGTTCTCTCCCCTTCCCTCCTGGTCGGCAACGCGTAAGTCCATTGGCGGCAATGACCACATGCCACTAAATGACCCGAGTTTTATTGGATTACACCACCGTAATCACCAGGATAGTATGGATGTTGTAGTATCTGATACTTATGTATAAAGGTGCGTTTTCACACCGAATACTTTTTTCACATTATATATGAAACTAAAACCCAGCTGAAGTGGGTTCGGTAGTGGTGTTGATAATTCGTACGACTGTACTTTCATCCATATTCGGACGTTTCAATCTTCTGCAAGTACATTGCAAATATATCGATATGTCCAACATGACTCCCGTCACGTCTCTGTCACGTACCAAAATAGGTACTTCTGACTATGGCAATAGTTTGGATTGATAGTTTGCCGCAAACCTCATGTATGACTGTGGTTATTTCACATACGACGGTCGATGCCCACGAGTTGCACTATTCACTTGTCCGCTACATCAATAAAAATATTTTCGTACATATGATTATGACAAAATTATTGAAGTCTCCTCCAATGTAATGACATATCTATACTAATAATAAAATTCTAACTGATCGATTTCTGTACATGAACGATATATAAGGAAAAATATTATTAGGGGCCTTTATTAACGCAATAGAACCCAAAACAATAGTTGTTGGAATTTTTGTCCGTTTCTCTGTGCGTTTGTTTCCGCTAATCTCAGAAACAGCTTAACCGATTTTGTTCTGGTTTTCACTTATGTATTGCAGTAAGCATCACTTAAAACTGAAAGTTTTAAGTTGCAATCCGTCCAGAAATAAAAAAGTTATAAATTAATATATGTATTTCTAATTCACAGATTGACAAAAACCCAGAAAAATGTAGATGCTATCTTTAAGCGTAAGGTAGTTTTTCCGAAGCGAAGCGAAGGCATTTGCTAGTATTACATAAATTACGAGCAGACGGGATACGTGGTAAATGGTCAGAACAGTCCATGGACGTCCGTACCACTAAAGACCACCGACGTTGCCAGCCAAGAAGAAAAGAGAAACTAGCTTTTTATGTGGCACTGCGACAATACATACATTTAATTTTTAACTGAATTGAATCCATCTACTCAATTTCACTACGAAGTGATGTGCAAAGAAGTGTATAGTTAAGAAGCATATAAAACGAGTGTTTAGATCGCCAAATAGTCCAATTTTTTTTTCAACATTAGACGTGTAAAGATTATGATTATATTGATATATATATATTTTTAATTATAACAGGGAATTTTGAAATTGTATCTAATAAAAATATTCTTCATTAATTATTGTGTAGTTTGTAATTTTTTTAACCAGGTTAAATATGGTCGTGAAAGAACAAACACAGAACACGACTAACGAGACTCACGATGGTTAAAGAGGCCAACGTTAATTCCAGAGTTTATTGGAAACTAGCAACACTGCTCCACCGCGATATGTATACCACATAGGCGCTACTTATTTATTTTTATGTTCCCCCATAGAAATAACTCCCTTACAAAGTGAACTGATAGATATCCGGCATGTACAGGGGAGTGAACGAGATTATACGAGTATGTAACTAGTAACCCGCATTCCCTTCGCTTTGGGAAACTCCGCGGTTGCAGGTCTATTTCCCAAGTAAATAATTATCCTAGATTTTGACCTGTATATAAGTTCCAAATATGCGGCTCTTCAGTGCCCGTTGTGTTATACGTATACAGACAATCAAACAGACAGACAGACAATAATTTCACAAAAAATTTGTTTAGCCCTAATAATAATTATTATTCCACGTACAGATTCAGAACCGTCACGGTTTTAGTATTAGTATAAATTTTGATTTTTTTAGTTTATAATTATTAAATTATAATTTTTTTATACAAATATGCACATACATTTTTCTTATTACTAAATTCTCGAAAAAATGTCTTACAATTGATTGATACAATGTTGTGATTTTAAGGAGCTCCGTAACCGTAACCGAATTAAAAATTTATGTGAAACCGTAAACGTATCCGATAAAAAAGTTTCGGATAATTTCGGATACAGGCAGAATCTAAATAAAGTACGTTATGACTGGTTTACGCTGACCGAGCCGATATATTAGCCGTGTCGTTCTCATTTTAGACAGTTTTTATTATTTTGTTTGTTTTTTCTGTCATTATACCACATAATACAAAAAGAGACAAACTTTGTAAATACATTATATTTTTCTCCAAGTCGTAAATCATCTAATATCCGTAATCGAAATTATCCGAAACAATCGGATAATCCGAAATAATTTCCTATCCATATCCGGATCCGAAATTTCATATCCATAATATCCCTAGTTTTGAGTATTGCAAAGCTATCGCTTAAATATTGATCCTAAGGATTTAACGGCGTTCTACGGTTTTATGTTATGCTAAAAATAAAAATAACGCGCACGCACACACATTCACACACAGGTTCTAATCATAACCTTATAATCTATATATATATATATAAAAATGAATGTTTGTCTGTATGTCCTTTATAGAATCGTAAACTATGCATTTGATCATATGATGATCTTTAGCGAAGTTGTTGTGCATGAGCCCACGAAGGTTTCTGAGTTGGTTTTTTTTTCTTTCCGTCAAATGCATTTTAGCTGGTGGCGTAGCAACGCGCGCAGGGTACAGCTAGTTAATGTATAAAATACACCTGCAGCCTTACTCCCGATGCTTTCGAGTTTAAATCAATCGAGTTGATTTCGCTCATACACTACCGGTCAAAAGTTTGAGACCACTAATAAAAGATTTTTGTTATTAGTAAATACTCTTAAAATATTGGTGATAAAAAGTAATCTGCACACCTGCATATTCTATTGATTTTAAAGATTGCCTAAAAGCTAATTCTTTTGTATATAAGCCAATTAAAGGGCCATAAACCAGCATTGTTTCCAAACTGCAATGTGAGCCAAAGAAGAGCTAGTCCGATAATCGATTGTAAAAATTTTATTACCTCATTACCGCAGCTGACACTTCGTTTTTTTTTACATCATCTTACAATGCGATTGTTCTATATTTTTAAAATATGTTTTTAAGTTTATTTTAACCCGATATTTTCATGGTTATTTACGAATATCCCCTGTTAGTCTGATTTTGTGATTCCTACAGTCAAGACGTCTCTAAAATGGGAAAAGTTTGCGAAATTAGTGTCGAAACGCGATGTGCCATCGTTTTTCTCCATAATGAAGGCAAATCTGAACGTGAGATTGCATCTCAACTCAAGTTATCAAAGACGTGTGTTCATCGCACTATTGTGCGATACAAACAAACTGGCAGTAATCAAGATCGTCCGCGCTCCGGGAGACCAGAAACAGACGCCTAACAGCCCCAGAAATCCGCGTTGAAGTCAACAAGTCTCGGGAAAAACCTGTGTCAGTGTCTACAGTGGAAAGACGATTGCGAGACGCCAAGTTGTATGGTCGCGTTGCTGTTCGAATACCTCTTCTAAAACCGCAGAATAAGAAAAAACGGTTGCAGTGGGCCCTAGCCCATCGAGACTGGACCGAAGAAGATTTCAAAAAAGTACTTTGGAGTGACGAATCTAAATTTGAAATATTTGGTTCAAAAAGAAGAATTTTCGTTCGACGTTCCGCCGAAGAAAAGATGATGCCACAGTGTGTAGTCCCGACTGTCAAGCATGGTGGCGGATCTGTTATGGTCTGGGGTTGTTTCTCAGGCTATGGGACTGGAAATTTGGTCCAAATTAAAGGAAATATGTAAAAGGAGGAGTATAAAGTAATTTTGGAGAAAAATGCTATTCCCTCCGGACTAAAGTTAATCGGCAAAGGATTTATTTTCCAACAAGATAATGATCCAAAGCATAGTTCAAAATTATGTAGGGGCTATTTAGACGAGAAACAGTCAGAAAAAGTGTTGGAAAACATGACATGGCCACCCCAAAGTCCCGATCTTAACCCCATAGAGCTTTTGTGGGAAGAACTTGACCGAAACGTTCGGGAACAATGTCCTTCTTCACAGCAGGCTATGTGGAATGCCTTAGAAGACAGCTGGAAGAATATCTCGCAAGAGACAATAAATAAGTTAATTGCTCGCATGCCAAGATTGGTAAAACAAATAATAAAATGCAAAGGAGGATATTTTGATGAAAAGTCTGTGTAAACTCTCTTGTTTGTATTTTCTTTAGTAATTTAGTATTATCTTTTGTATTCGTAATTTTTTAATTTTAAATATTGTGTATAAAATGGAAATAAAAACTGTATTTCATAATGATTTAAATATGTTGACTTTTATTTGTTTTCTTAATTTTTTTATAGTGGTCTCAAACTTTTGACCGGTAGTGTATGTCAATTTCGTACTCTTGAATGTCTACGCTAGCGCACGATCGAACGGTGGTTCAAATTGGAACTAAAAATCGTTAGGATCGAATAAAGATAGAAAAAAGCGCACCGCCCACACTTTCTAACAGACGTTAATCGGGTAGCGGGATCGAAATCAAACGTCAAAATCCACGGTAACAAAAAAGGTTCTTTGTTTGCTTCGAGTTTTGCATTTTGTTTAATTTTATTTGGGTTTTTCTAAAGTATGGCTCGCCTTACATCATTATTTAATATTTTGGAGGAAACGCATCGTATACACAGTCGAGAAAGGACAAACTTTCTTAGAATGCGTCGATATAACTCTCGGGCACTTGCAATGGTAGTGAAGAATTCCAGAGGAATTATCATATGTCTAAGGATATAAGTGAATATTTCAATATATTCCGCGACGTATCGGAGTAGAGTTCCGAAATAATGCGTCGTTATACTAAATAATAGTTTAATAAATATTTAATTTATCTGAAAAACACATAAAAATCATACACAGCAACGCGTTTTTAAACTTTGACAACAAATATGTTGTCAAAATAATATGATAGTTTCATGATCACAGATTAGTTAATAGTAGTGGTCACGATACAGATTAAATAAAGTGATTTTAATTACTTTTCTGAAACGAAAACACAATTTATATTCATTTCACTAACAAAATTCATATAAACAAATAGTAAATACAAGGTTTTCTAAAAGAAAGCTTTTAAATTTAGCATTTTTTTTTAATATTTATATGTGAAATATGCGTGTGCTTCTCGCACTTGACTGTGACGTCACTAACCGGATACACTTAACGCTGATAACGTTCGATCGTAAGTCGATCTTGATATTCTATTCGATTTGGTTCGGGAGTACGAACTTTAATCGAGTTCGAATCAAGAACAAAACCAAAACGTTTTCGGGAGTAAGGCCCCTGCTTTTATATACATATAATTATTAAAAGAAGCTGTATTTTTCAGAGCTATTAGCATCATGTGATGCAGCGTTGATAAGTAATTTACTAGGTCGTTCTGCTGTGCTAATACAATACATGTGGGTGCTTAATGATACTTAGAAATTATTATTAATTATTTTTCGTCCTCTAACACCGCCTGAGATACTTCTCAGAATACAAGCGTTGGCGTCATAAACCAGACACTTTTAATTAACTGTGTATTTAGTTAATATTGTTATATTCGCGGTATTATTTGTATGACCTTCTGAAGGCTGATGAATTATCTTTCAGTTATATCTTAATATATGCAATAAGATTTATATTGATAAAGTATAAACAGTATTTACAGTTCAGTACAGTTATTCCGTTGCGCCTCATTCAAGTTTAATTTTCAATCAATGTATATCTAAGTAAAGTCAAAATACAATTTCGAAAAATGATTGTCAAAAGCAGTTTTTGTACCACAGCGTTTAGCGGTCGATAGTTTCCGTCTACCCTAATGGTTAGACAGGCGGGATTTCATGTGTAGAGACAAAATATCATACGAGATTTGCTTGTATATTTGAAGGATTTTGAGTATTTATCTATTTTAGCAGGAAAATGATCTAATTTTACTGACAATCTTAATTTTTTTTATATATTCGTAAAATTTTTATTTCACACTCGTCACTTAAAACATTTTCTGTTGCCTATTGTCATATCAAACGTGATCTTAATATGTCGCTACCTACTCCTACACCGCGGGGAGGGAGGAGTTATACTCCAATGTTTTATTTTTGGTATATTAAAGTTCACGTTGAATAATTTATACCGAGGCGTATATACCAGTATTGGTTCTTCCTAATTTCTTAGAGTTCCAATTCGGGTACATGAGACCTTCGATTTTTATATAAGATTGATATCTCTAAAAGTCTGATTAGGTGGTTGGTTACAAATTGAACACTTTCCATGCACATGTCCATATCGAGTAATTGCGCACAGAAAGGTGACCTTTCTGTCTCGTAATAATGAATTGCGTAATTCTCTTACAGATTTTGTATTATTATGGCTGATATCTAAATAAAAGAAGTACAAAATTAACGAACCAACCTAATGAAATAATATATTTTAAATCGTGATACTAGATCCCGCGCTACACAGGCTTTTGAGTCACGACTGTACGAAACCCACGGTACGCGAATCCGACATGTTCTTGACTCCTTTTTTAGCTCACTTAAGAGCGCTTAAGAATATTTTTTTTTTGTAAGAACCACACCACCGCTCCAGAACTGATTATTTTGCTGCAAAGCAATTATAATTACTGCTAGCAATCTTCTTATTTGGTATGAACCGTGATGCAGTTGAGGCTCGATCTCAGCGGAATAGCAATTACTCTGTGATAGAGTTCAAACAGATCTTACCTACAGTCCTTTCTTTTAACTGCGAGTAGCTAATTTATATTTGAAGTTAATATAGCCTTATACGGAATCTGATGTAAACTTATTATATATATTGTTACATATTTTTCCATATATTTAAATAGTGAGCAACATACTATTATCTATTCCATGACATACTAATGTCATACCATACTACACTTCCTGAACATAAGACCCGCAATCGGCAAAAGAGAATCGATAAAAAAAATAAGCGTGCAGAAATAATCGACCTGCGAAGTAAATAATTGTAGCGCGTGGTTGCCAAATTAAACAAACGAGTCATTTTATTTATACAAATTGAAGAACGCATGAAAGTTGCAACGCACTATCGCGATGATACACGTGATGTGGGGGGAGAGAAAAAAAATCGAACGTCGCGAAGGCTCGACCGGGCGCCACCTCCTGGCGCCAACGGCTCGATGGCGCGGCGTTGGCCGCTTCCACGAAATTACTGTGCTAGCGCTGGCCAACATAAATATAGGTACACCGACAACCGCCAACCATTCGAGCCATCATTAACACGTTCACTACTAATCTCTATCAATCTGAAGGAAAATCCAACAGTTTTTGCGAGACATTTCCTACGCTCACTGGACGAAAGTTATGATAATAATTATTTTGCTATTATTTGTGAAGTAACCTACTGGTGGTGAACGATAATATATGTATTTGAGAAATGAATAATCTATTTTTGGATAGTTTAGTTTTTGTAATGCCTTTCGAAGTTAAAAAACAACGTTATGTCGATACGATAAACAAAATGTTTTTCGTGTCCGCGACGCTTCTAGATCTGTTTGCAAAATTAAGTTAATGTTATGAAAATTAATTCTTACGTCACGCTTTATGATTGTAGGACTGTTACATCTTGCGAGATTAGAGACATAATTATTAACATTCACAACAGTTTTTCGTTACGTTAGTTTTACGTTAGATGCATAAATTTTGTGCTTATAATATTGGTCATGTTTTTACCACATATGAATAAAGCTCCAGACACACTTATAAAATTGTGAAATATGTTTTTTATGTTTACTGTCTAAGAAAACCAATTAAAATGCTGGTTCACCGCTTTCTTATTAGCTGACAATACATCCACAATGCGTCTGGTATAGGATGTATGTACATGGAAAGCGTTCAACTTATGGGATTAAAAACTGAAATATACGTATAAAATAGTATGTAATTTGTACAGGTGCTAAGAATTTATAAAATTGAATTAACAATTATAATAATTCATCAATCAATAATGATTGTCAATTATTAATATTACCTATTACACTATTATTATTATTACACTATAGTGCACCAATTCGGGACTGTACTTAGACAACTAAGGGCATATTCCATTCTATGGAAAAACTAATCACATTATACATAATTAGATTTAAAAAAAAACTAATATTGTTTTAGCAAACTTGGCTTATATTATATTACTTAATAATTAATAGCTGAAAAACATTACCTTGATACAATGTCGCACATAGTTTAATTTAATTTTAAACATAATTTAAAATGTATAATAAACACAAGCGGAAATCATCATCTATACTAATAATTGAAATTGGAGTGTCTGTTTGTAATATTAAAATAACCGCTACATGCATAAGAATGTATATACGGTACATATATATATGTTCCGGCTAATCTTTGAAAAGGGTGGACCGATTTTGATGGGACTTTCACTGGCGGGTAGCTGATGTAATAAGGAGTAACTTAGGCTACTTTTATTTTTACTAAATAACATTTTTGTTAAATTTCACGCGGAAGAAGTCGCGGGCGCAGCTAGTTTAAAATAACCTTCATATTTAAGTTCTTGAGAGTCAAATAAGAAACTCGATCTTCTAGGAAGAAATCTAGCCGTGATGGTTTTGAAAGCGATTCGACGAACTGGGGTTTTGTCAAATGACAAAACAATTCTTGATTGTTGATGCAATTATCAGCTAGAAGTTGGTAGAAATGGCAAGTAACACGCCCTCGCGTCTTCGCTTCGCTTCGCTTTGGAATATTCCACGGGACCAAATCTATTTCCCGGGATGAAGGCTATTGCGAGTTCATGCCAGACCCATAATAGAAGTTCAAAATATATTAAAAATAATCTGAAACTATTTAGCTTGTTTTTGTACGTCAGAGAGATGATAGATAAAATGAAAAACTGTATATGTTTTTAGGATCGATACCAAATACATACATCGATACCAAAGTTCATCTACATTAAAATTTCCAAATCAATCCCCATACAGTTTTATTATTAAGTACACATTTTTATTATTAATTTTTATAATATTATTTTTTTTATTGTATAGTACATATTTTTATTCAACATATTATACAATACCCAGACTTACAATTGTCTCGACGATATCACTTTATTACAAAACAACTTCTTTTGTACAATGTATGTTTAGTCAAGTTATTTTTTATTTTTATTTAAATAGCCAACGAACGAGTTAAGGCTCCTGATCTTATGTGGTTACCGCAGCCCATTGACGTTATAACACCAGCGCGCTGTCTGCCAGAAACGGAGAGATCCCGCTCTTTATCTCTTCGACACTGCAACCTAAACTCGTTTAAATCTTTACACGGTTGATTATCGAAGGAGGATGGTGGCTAGTCAAGGAGGTAAGTAGACGTACTATCAAAGACAACGCACTCAGGCAATGTTATTGCTTCGCGTTAAAAACCTTAACCTCTCCTTATATGAACGCGGGAGAGTGGGCGTCTGACCATTTACATACTTATCTATAATGGCAATCAATGTCAAATTCTTCCTGAATGATATGAAAGCCTGAAACCAAAACGGGGTCTCAACACTCGATAGTTACTCGATTAATCATGATTCACTGGACTGTCTCCCTTAACAAATACACTCTTATCTTCCCTATCAAAGACACTATAACCATTGTTATTATACCATGCTAGAACTCATTAAGAAATTAAACAACATTTATTTAATTCAATACTACTTGCTATATGAAATTAGTCTCATCAAATCAAATTGATCTTGAGAATATCAATAAAATGTAAACAGGGTCAATGTTTGCATTGCGTGCAACAAATTCAACAATTGAAATAATTTAACACGGTATGCAATTGACTTGCTCTATTTGTAAATGAATTTATTAGCTGCGATGATTACATAATTAAATAATGAGTTATTGTGAAATTCAGGAGAAAGTTATTAGTATGGATTTTCGTGTGCTTGTACTTAGCGAGTATTGAAAACTGGTACAAGTCCATTGCTTTATTACTATTTTATTATAATAACATTACTTCAAGTCATGTTATATATAATACTAGCGGCCCACCCCGGCTTCGCACGGGTATAGTTTATCAATAGTTTCCGCAGCGTATGCGATGAAAGAAATTTTTAAGCAATTTTTTTTTACACCTTGGTTCACGTTACTGAAGTTTTAGCAAGGATTCCTTATTTTTTCTAGTAATAAATATAGCCTATGTTACTCAGGGATAATGTAGCATTGTAATGGTGAAAGAATTTTTAAAATCCGTTCAGTAATTTTTGAGTTTATTCGTTACAAACATATTAGTATACGACGTTTATAATATTAGTAAACGAGGGCTGCCTTTTAAGTTATGTCGTTTGCAAACCTCCCGAGATTATTTAAAAAAAGACATATTATGGCTTTTTCATCTTTTTGAATTTAGAATTCGTAAACAAAAAGATGTTTTTTGAGTAGTCGAATAGTTTTATTGTAGCATCTGTTCAAAGTTGACAAGTCGGTTGTAAAAATGGAAAATATGCGTGTGACAATTTTCTACAACTTTCAAAGGGGATTAACGCGACTTCAATGCTTTGAGGAGATCACTTCTGTGTTTAGGGATGCAGCACCATGTAGGATGTTAGGACTGTAGAACGCTGGTATTTAGAATTTGAACGTGGGCAGTCTAGCCACAGTGACAAGCCACGTGAACTTCGTCCAAAAACCGCTATGACGCAAGAGAATGTCGACACCGTGCGGCAGCTGATCGTCGAAGATCTTCATGTGACATACCGTGAAATAGAGGCATCCGTGGGCATTTCAGGGACTACTATCCAAAAAGTCCTGCACGATGAACTTGGCGTAAGAAAGTTGATCTCTCGATGCCACATTTGCTTAGCGACGACTAAAAAACAACCGGCGTTAGATGGTGTCGCAAAACTCTGCAGCGATTCAACCGAGGAGAGTCAAAACACGTTTATGATATGGTTAGTGGTGACGAGTCTTGGATATATGCTTACAATCCAGATTCCAAGCAGCAGTCAATTGTCTGGTTCTTCCAATATGAGTCAAAACCGACCAAAGTCATACGTTCACGGAGCACTTCAAAAAAAAATGGTTGCCTCGTTTGTGCCAAAGGGTGGTCACGTCGCCACTATTGTACTAGAAGATCGCAAGACGGTTAACGCTAACTGGTATACCACTGTTTGTTTGCCACAAGTCATCGCAGAGTTTCGAATAAACAACTCAAGACGTCGTATGATACTGCACCATGATAATGTAAGTTGGCACACCGCCTGCCAAACAAAGACATTTTTGAGCACCCAAATTGTCGAAATTTTTTATATCACCCGTCTTACAGCCCTGACTTGAGCCCTAACGATTTTTTTACGTTCCCCAAAATTAAGCGAAGTCTTCGTGGTCAACGTTTCAGCTCACCTGAAGAAGCTGTTGACGCATACAAATCGGCCATTTTGAGAACCCCCAATTCGGAGCGGAATAAATGCTTTAAAAACTGGTTCGAATGCATGCAAAAGTGTATGAAATATCGCGGAGAATTCTTTGTAAAATAATAAATGGTAATAATCTATTACATTGTCTATACTTATTTCAAACGACACAACTTAACAGGCAACCCTCGTAGATGAAACATTGCATTGAATCAGTCATTCAATCCAATTTAATCAAATGCATTCAAACATTATACGTTACTTTCATCACGCACTCTTATCAGTACAAACATCTCATTATTGTGTTTCGCTTATGATTCATCTGTACAATGCATACCGTAGCGTACAGTAAACATTTCTAACATTTATGTCAACCCATTAATGTCGACCTGAAGCTATAAGATTTTCTACTCAGGCATAATCTCTCGTTACACGTCACTCAGATAAACAAATTCTCCCCTGGCACGAACACCGGATTCGAACACGTCATCGACCCTGAAGTTATTAACCTTCAGGAACAAAGACATTTGGAAATAGTGACTCTTTGATTATTACGTATTCTGCACAAGACCCCGTGATTGCAACTCACAAGATAAACATAATATGTTATACAATACCAAATCCGCTAATTTTATTACTTGTAACGGCAGTCGAAGGTGTAATGTATTGGCTTTTAGAGGATTCATCGAATTTTGTAAGTTTGCACTGACGTGATTGATTATATTATCAAAAAGTTTTGAACGAGTCTTATCTGCCTTCATAAATCATGGTACGGCGATAAGCTTTATCTTTTTTTAATCAAATATTGTTTCTTAATTATTTCTTATTGTCGCCTACAGCTTTTTCTAACACGGTTTTTGGTTGACGTGATTCGTGTGACATTAAGATAAATGAATATATTTTCCTGCTACTGGGCCGGACAGAAATTCTGCTAAACCGAAAGTATTTCTTCGAACACACTTTGAGAGTATGTTTGATATGGTATTGGAAGTCGGTTTCATCGCATGAATGCGAATATAGTTAACGCACTTGGTAACTCGTTTAACGGCCTAAACAACGATTATCCAACATTCAAATAGTTTTTTGCGTTATTAATGATTGATTTGACTTGTTTACTCGTTTCCTTGAATCATTTGTCAGTGTTTAAAGAAACGTGATTTGGGACTTTCAAATATGGTAATTCATATGTAATAGACAGCAATTCTTTACACTGCAAATTCTTGTTTAGGATCTTTTAAATACATTTGAAATCTTTATATATTCTTATTTAAATCATGTGAATAATGAGATGGACGGTTTTTCCCTTTGCAGTGTTCACGCATTGGTGAAGTTCCGGCAACCACTCAAGGTGTAATTTGTCAACATTGACCTACAGAAGTCGATTAGGCGTTGTATGGATAATTAATACCTGATTTGTCTGTCCCAGATACGGGTGGCGCATCACAAACTGCATCGGCGCCAGGCCTAACTGTTGATTGGCATTTGTGCATATAGTTGCGTGGGTATACTATAAAACGATAATAGCCTTACAATCAATCAAGTTGTTTTATCAATCACTTATGTCATTATGTATCAAGTTCATTGTCTTGTTATTTTTTTCAACCGCAAGTTACATTAATTACATGACGCATTGCCTACTAGTGAAATAGACTTTATAAATGTATGGAAGAAAAGGGTGTTAATTAATTATAAATCACATTTATTGATTGTGCTAATATGACACCATAACCGCATATTAGAGTAATGGATAATTAGTCATGTGCCATTATTTCATTATATACTGTATCGCAACGAAACAAAGACACATAAATAGTATTAGTAGCAAAAATTATAACTGAATTATTTTAAAATAAAAATGACAGTGCTACCGAGGTATAAAATTAAAATTCATAGATTGTCACCAGTGTAATAGCAACTGAATTGTTCTGCGGCTATTTAAAATTCGCACAACAAATAGTAAAAATTAGAATTGTGGTTGAGGAGGAGATTAAAAGGTGCCTGGTGTCTGGCGCATTTCCGTTGTAGTCTCAAAGTATCCGCTTGCCTACATTCAGTCCCTGGCTTAGTACACAAAGCAAAAGTATATAGCTTGCGGTATTGCATCGGCCCAACGACGAACCGATGGTCCGACACGAATAGGGCCAACACAAAAGCCACTAACTGTACCCGACTGGATGACCCGCGATGAGTTGAGATAACTTATGGCCATAATATCACACCACGAGCAATAGCCATTCTCCGATACCTGTCACACGCGAATTTAAAATTCATCCGCACTTTTAATAGATTAAAAATGCCAGTTAATGGAATCACCAATCGCTCACGAGGAATCCCAATTGCTGTTAATAGCTCGACGACAATAAACGACGTCCGCGGTAGGCGACTGTTTTACTAATTTTATCTTGTCACTATCGTTGCATCACTGCGGTTCGTTTACTACATAGTTGCATATTTTATGCCAAAAGCTCGATAATCCATTTTAAACTATGTCAATAACAATTTAGATTTCGTTATACTGTCATGTAAAAACAAATCCATTCATATAAAAATTAGTTATTTTTATATTAAAAACTGTTTCAATATTTACAACATAAGTAACCAAAAGGACAGGTCGCTTGCCAGTAGCTATTATGTTATTATCTAACCCATTAATAAAATATCATAATGTAAATCAAGAGCAAATATATATTTAAGCAAGTATTTAAAGATTTAATAGGTCATCCGAACCGTTACATAATTCGTCGGCTTCATCTCATATTTGAGTGCATCGAATGAAAATTGATGTATACGGGAGATGGTATTGGACGTGGCGGGGAAGCGCGGGCGACGGCGACGGCGTTGCGCGTGCGACTCTCTCCGCCTTATCTCTCGCGACCTCCGTTGCGTCCGGACGCGCACGCACGCCGCGCCGCTTTGCTTGTAACCGCGCTGCGTTCGCGCTATGTCGCCCGACCGACTACAAACTTATGTGTTTCGATACTTCAACATTCTTTGTTTTAAAAGTGTAGGCTGTAGTCCGGAAATACGCCAGTGACTTAACTTGTTTTAGTGATATTTACCTTTGACTGAACTAGATTTTAATTATTTATAATAGTCACTTAGAACCACAATACGACGATGGTGTCAGAAGGGGCTCTGCCCGTAGTATGGTGTATGCGCGATAATCAACTTGTACCTCACCAAGTGTCCGGCGTTAAATTGCAAGGAGCCGTTACCGGTGCACATATAGCGGCCGTTACGGACTTCTTACGTATGGTAGCGGGGACAACCATTATCCTCCCACATACGGCACTGCCCGACATCAATGATAATGAAATCAATAAAGAAAAGGAAAACAATACCAGACGTCGCAAGATGTCAATGCAAGTGGAGGTCCCGTGTGTTTTCCTCTCTGAAAGTGCGCTACAGAAAGCGAAAAGTCGAAGTAACTCATTGGAAGAGAAGGTAATATTTGAAAGGCGTAAATCACCCCCAGCAACAAGACGGCATTCAGATGGAAATTGTCCAAAGGCTATGTCAGGCGATATTCGTCACTCCACTGAAAAAGATAGTATTAAAAAATTCCCCTTTCAAGACTCAATTTGTGAAAATAGTCCTCAAAGAATAACACGAATAATAGAATTAGATGATTTTAATACTGAAATAAATAAATCCGAATCTGATAAAGAAATTTCTCAAAAAATAACCAGGATAATAGAATTCGAGAATGATAATTTACCTTCGCAAAAATCTTTAGATGGAGATAATGAAGTTCCACAGAGAATAACAAGAATTATTGAACTGAATGAAGATAACTCCTTTTCTACGATAACCAGCAATGGGGATCTCGATAGAGAGGAATCCCACAAATTTTGTAGAATTAACAAAGAAAATAATTTTCCTAGCATGGCTAAAATTATTGAAATGGAAAACGAGAAGTCTAACGAGAGAAGAATATCTTTAACAAACGAACGAGAAATAGGTTGTGGAGTCGGTGAGACCGATGAAATAATAATAAGATCAAAACCATTACAACGAAGTAGGTTTAGTGTAGATTCTTCGTGCTCCGATAACTCTTATGTTAATATAGAAACGATTAAGAGTTTGCAGGATGTTAGAAAAGAAGACATTACAGAATTCGGCACGTGTCCAGATTCTGTATCTGTATGTAAGCCTATTGTACGTTCGCGATTTCGAAAAAAAAAGACTTCTGTGTGTTCCATCGGCTCGTCGGACTGCGACGATGAAGTAGATGTAATTTTTAAGTCAAAGCCAAAATCTAGTCAGTGGGTGAGTCTGGATTGGATACCTCCACCACCTAAAGAAGAGCCAGTGATTGCTCACGTCTGTGATAAAAATGATTTTATATCAAAATGGATAGCGGAACAAAATTCTCAAGATTCCGGAATAGTTTCCGATGAACGAAGAAGAAGTCTTCCCCCAAAATCGAATGAGCTGTATCTGCAGAACATGAGACGGTTTAGTGACGAATTACAAATATGTAAGGAAGACGCGGCGAGCGACTCACCAGCTACGGTAAAATGGAAATGGCACGACATTGTTAAACGGCATCTTCAATTGCTAAAAAATGACAAAGGATTTCGACGACAAAGAGGCAGCTGGATGAGAACAGCGCGGCGACTGTCTGTTTCAAATATCAACAATAAAAGCTCGGATAACTTGCCTCTAGACAACTACATGAAGTTAAACACTATGCCGTAAGTATAACACTATAAAAAAAATTACAGTAAATATATGTAAATGCTTTTTTCAGACATATTAATTAAAAATATTTTGGACGCATCGATACATACGGTTCTACTAAATATAACGAGTCATATCGGTCTACTTAACCAAACCCCGACTCGTTGAGCGAGTAAAACTGGTTGGAACTTCGCTGCCCGCGGGTGGGTAACCAAAGTTTTGTGCTAATCATTCCAATGGCTAACGACCATAGACGTTATTAACTCTCTTGTTTTGCACTTACCGCATAATGCATTATATGAAAGTTTTAGAATCGAAACTCGACCAAATTTGAATTGAGTGAAATTTAAGTTTTAAATTTAGATAGATTTAGGTCGCCGTTTTTAAGTTTAACTCGACAGTTGTCATCCTTCAACAAAAACTGATCCGTTTAGTCAGTTACCTTTGCCACGATAAAACATAATGGGTCATGTTCAGTTCTATCAAGAGATCGGATGTCGAGTGTCTTGATAAGACGCCGATTGTGGTGCTTGTTACGAGAGCGGGTCCGAGGCACGCGCTTCCGCAAGGCCGAACGATTAGAATGCAGAGAGCTCGCGTCCAAGGCTACGTTTGCGCTCCGCGGTCGGTCGCTGCACCGACGAACGTCTTCCTCTCCCGCGGTTTGGCAATTGGAAGTCGCCTCAGGAAGTGAGCCATGAAGGTGAACGAAGAAACCAATTGAATCCAACTAATCGGAAGCGACTGACTTGAATTTTGGTCGTCTCGTACGCTCGTGATGTTATTTATATTTGCATTCCTACTTCCTCAACCCTCTCATGAATATAATTAGGACAATCGCGCTCCTACTTTAATAGTTAAGTATAATGGAAATATGTAACACGCATTGCTATGTTATCTCGGGAGCGTAACGTAACATATGTAATTTGTGCAATATAATATAATAAATAATTTGATATACGAGTCGTGAAAAGTAAGTCTAAAGTAGTTGGGAAGCAGCGGCGGGTGGTGAGGCAAGATATACGGACGTGGCGGTGTCGGTTTCACTAATCAACCTTGAGTGTTACTCTGGTTGCACAATCATAAACTCATATTCATTATTCCTATGTAACACTTGTTTCCGAAGTATTCAAATGATAAATAAAAATAAATTAAAGTGATGAATTAATTAAATTTTGACTATGTAAACAATATTATGTCCTTTAAATCAAAATCAAATGGCAAAATTCTTAAATTACATAAGGCAATATTGACTATGTAACAATCAAAAATCTTTTAAATGTCTCCTTAGGAAGTAAACTTGAATGGGGCGTCCATATATCAGTTCTCGCAGGTAAACTGAGTTGGTCTGTTTATGCTGTCAGAAAGATAAAAAAGTTAGTAAACTAGTATTACAGTTTCTATACGTCATATATTTATATAAAAGATATGCTACGGAGTTTGTTTCATTGTTTCTTCCCCTCAATGTTAAAGCACCTTTCGAAACGTTAGGACTTATAGTCAAACATTACGCGCATAAGTGTATATACCAAAATACCTATTATTAAATGATTTCAAATAAGAATTTGATCTACCTTCCTCAACACCTACTTACATAATGTAAAGAAATATGAATCAAATTATCATCAGTTTATAACAATATCAACTATATGTCCATCTTACTTTTTAATTGAATCAAGAGTTATTTGTAAATAAATAATTATTTTCGTTTTGTACTTTGAAAAGCTAATTAAATTAAAACCAATTTAGTACACTAAATTCTAAGTCGCACGATTTTTTAATGACCAAAATCCTATCATGATCGTGTTTCGACTCGTGTAATGCAATCATTATCGTATATTTTAAAGTTAGCTATTTCAATAAAAAAATGTAGGCTCAGGGACGCAGTAGATATGCCGTGACCATTGTTACATGCTGCATTGAATATTTTACATTCAATTGAAATACCCAATATGTACATACTGTCCGCAGGCATAGTGTACGAGGAATGTCGTCTCTCAATATTGCTATTAAAATTTAGTTCGGTTTTGTGCGAACGGTTCTGAAAACATGCATGTTGTGCGCAAAGACCGTCAACAATGCCATTGTACAGAATAAATCCGGCCGCTTTCGAACAAACAAATACGTAGCAACACTAAACTATGTTGCTTGTTTTGCCATCGGTTCCTGTGACTTTTTGCCTTGATTACCCGAAATCATTCGAAGAATTTTTTCGGAATTCAGCACAGATGATATCATCTATCCTGTATATTGTAACAGATACAATAAAATTATAACGGATCGCGTTCTGTGCAGGAATAATATATAAGGAAAAATATTATTCGGGACCTTCATTAACCCAATAGAAAGAACCTAAAACAATGGTTTTTAGAATTTTTGTCTGTTTGTCTCTGCGTTTTTTCGCGCTAATCTCAGAAAATGCCTTATCGGTTTACTTCTGGTTTTCTCTAATGTATTGCGAGAAGCATCATTTAATATTTAAAAATTCATTTCATTACAATCCGTCCATAAATAAAAAAGTTATAAATTTATCTATTTCTGATGCATAGAATGAGAAATACCCAATCTTAAAACAATGCGGGAGTTATTTCTAAGCGCAAGTATTTTTTTAAATAAAAGCGAGGGTGATTTACTGGTTATCAATATATCGTACATATTTATCGGGAATATATTACATAGATTCAAATGTTATACCGTGTTCGCGTAATCTATTATCTATCACGATGCCCACTTTTAATTTGATGACATTGATTAAGAATTAACGATAAAAATAAATAGTTGCGATAAAAAATTAATATCGGAAACGTTAGTTGTCCGCGACTCCATCGTACAATATGTCGTTGCTTTGATGTATGAAATGTGATATGTTACAGTGTAAAAGTGCTCAGTGTTTTAATATCGGTAACAGAATATGCTTACTACAAATGTGAAACTCAACGCCATGCCATGACGCGTTGCCATTGATATTTTGCTATAAATGATTATGCACATGGAAACTGAAGGAAGACACATTTGGAACAAAAAGTACAATTACAATGTTCTTTGGTTTGTTTATTGGAAGTTAAAATTGCTTAAATATAAATTATGCGTTGTATCGTTACGAAGCGTCTGTTAATTTAATATTAGTTGCTTATTAACTTTTTGTTCACTTTCACTAGTGGAATGTAATAATTTGGGTACCGTTTCGTGACGTGTATAGATTTGCTAATCGCTTGATACGCTGTTGTATGTCACGGTCAGATTTAGCGGTCGTTTCTATGGCGTTGAGGACTATTGTGAATCGTAATGGTTTTTTTTTTCTAATATTTTATATCCGTCCACATGTAGCGCAGAAATTAAATTCACTGTGCTTTAAAGAAATTATTATCTATTGTCGCGCGTATACTATCCATTAGATGCCGTGGTCACATTGGCACCGTAGGTTTATGTTCAAACTGAAATACTTCATTGTTTAAATGACACGTGCTAGCAAATCGTTAGAAATGGTCGTTCTTAATCTTATCACAGTGGTCGACGAAGGTCGTACGCCATAGAGGAACAATACAACTGGTTTTATGGTTTATTTTTATTTTTATGCCCGCGAGCCGCGCGCTCTGCCGCCACCCGCTAATATAATGTTACCGTTTCAAGACGTTTTCGATATTGCATATTATAGTTTTAGATATACGCGAACGTCTTTAATTTAGAGTGTATAATATAAAATGAGATAATGTATAATATATAGGTCTCGCTTGTAAGATGGGGCAGCGTTATAATGTGGTGTGATGTATTTGTGTTCAAAAACAATAATCTATTACTAATTTAAAACAAAATCACATACTGTTTAGACAATAGTTCGACGGTAACTTTAACCAGAAAATGATGAAGGCTGCTAGAATTAATTTCCACCATCATTAATTACACCATTAATTTACACCATCATTTGGAAGCAGTCATACGATTTTATCATAGAAAGAAAAGAAAAAATACGGGTATATTTAAATAACAACTATATGTTATTATTGCTTTCATACCTATGTAGTCGTAAAGTAGATCCTAAGTTAATTTTACTTTTGCTATTTATAGTCACAAATAAAGCATTATCGTTATCTTTATGAGTATATCGGAAATAGTCTGAAAGAAGTAGCAAGTAGCTGATAAAATTAGAAGCAATCGGATCCAATGGTGTGGATATATTGAGGAAGAATGGCTCGTACGATGCGAGAAAAATATAAAATATATAGTGAATATGACGTATTGTGTGATTATTAAATATGGGATGTGGGTTACAAGGAAAGAGGATGACTGAAAAAAGATGAAGGGTTTATGTGGTCGTGATATAGCTAAATGGAGTTATGAAATAATACGATATGTTGGGGTCGATCCTAAACAGGTAAGGGGCAGCAGAATTATGAAGTTCCAATCATTGCAATTTTAAACTAAACTGTTCTCAACAGGGCCATGTCAATGTACTGGGCGTTTAAAATGACAACGTGCATTTTGCGCGATTCGTTTACTAGTTCAGTTGTATACGACATTAAAACTTATCTCAATACGTTCCAACACTTACTAAGTATACTAATTAAATCCGACTCTCTGAAAACAGATACTTTAATAATATACATGTAACAAAATAGATGTTTATTGTAGTAAAAAGACTTTTCTAAAACAAACATGATGGGTTATCAAAAATCAACACAGTCTTATCTTCCTTTCTAATATTATTGTTGATATCTTGGACTTCAAATCGTTCTCAAAATGTACATACCTAATTGGTTCCCGCGTCATTGTTTCTGAATAGATTAGTATGATAATGAGCACAACAACATGCGATTAATATTTTTTTAGCAGTACATATTGTCCGAATTGATTTTCGCATCATGCCTTTACTGGATCAACAGGAGGTAATAATGTTTTACGATTCATTGTAGCGTTCACTAGATCGATCGTTATGCTTAGATCGCCTAATATTCTATTGGTTAACAAACATGTGGGTTCATTTAGTTATTTATAACAAAATTTTTCAATAATTGTTATTTAAATGTTCTATTATCATGCGATTTTTTTTTGTTTATTACACTTTATTGTACATCATTAGTTATTAACATGCAACAATTAAATAAATGTTCTGCGCAAAAGGCGATCTTATCGCTATATAGCCATGTTTTCTAGATAACCGTTTCTGAACCTGTTGATGCTCATTGTGTAATAATAAATCTATTAATTAGTATTATCATTATCGTTTTACTAAAATAAAATGTCAAGTCGAGTTGATTAATGCAAGCTGAATTAATGGAAAAATAGCTGTGACTGCCAAAAAATATATATTTATTATTTTACTGGTACCTACGTATTGTTACAACATAAATTTGCAATCAATCATGGTTATCGTAACTCGTACCTTGCAAATTACACATACAACAATAAAACAACAAACAATATTGTACAGGAAAAATCTTTAATAACACGAATAATGTTCCAATCACGTTGTATTCTTGACATGTATGTAAGAATTATTTACATAAAAATGACAGCAATAATATTTGTTAAGCGGCTCATTTAAAAAAATAATTTAGTTTTGTTTAACAGCTCGGCTTTTGTTTCAATTATCGTTGACTAACAGAGGGATAATTGAGTGTGGTGACCATTAGGTTTTATTCGTTCGCAGTAACAACGGATATGCTCCTGTCGTTTACAGTACGATCGTTTCAATAGAAACCCGGAAATTTGAGGTGACATTTCAGCTTTGTTTGTTCATAGCATGTTTGAAAACTCTGCCGTAACACGCGAGATGAGTCCTTGAATATTAAAGCAGATAAGTCATTAACGTGGATCTTTTAGTTATGTTGTTTGTGTGACTACCTGTTGGAAGTCCTTATTGAAAATTCAATCTATGTCTCGATATGCGACTGTTAGTTATCCTTATCTGTCACTTGTCTGAATAAGTTAACGGGCAAACCCATATTGCTTGCGAATATACCGTTCGCTTTATTATCTTCAATGAGGTTTTCAGTTCATGCATCTCTGCACAAAAGCATCATCTCTTGACATAAATGATCGCAATGGATGTTCAGTGTCTTAATTTGGGGGATATTACAGTTTTATTCCTAAGAAATAAATAAACTTCTGATTTTCCCGATATAAACTTTATAAAGATCATTTATTACATACACAAAAAGACGTTATTTTTATTACGTTACTTGGAAACCAAGGGTAGTGTTGCTTGTTGGGATAGGGCAATAATATATCATGTATAAGATATACATGCTTGTATATATATTTCCCTTCACGACTGCAACCAAAATACGAAAAAAAAAACGAAGATTATCGGAAGCCATTAATAAAGTAGAGACACTGTAAACTTGTGATTTCCTAAAACTTCTCAGTATTTGAACAAAAAATAATTTGTTTCCAATATTACCGGTATTCGCCTTGAAAATCTTGTATTATATTTTGATTATACAATTGAAAGTATTAGGATATCGGGCACATATTCTTATTAAATCTACGAAACTTTTAAGAAATACGTCATTATATATCGATCCGGTACTAATAACATATGTACATTTCAATACAGGCCTGTTGTAGCATTGTTTCGTTGTACATCTATTGGTGGTTAAAGTAACTGTAACTGTACTTATTATAACACTCAATAACATAAGAAGAGAATCATTCGAATCATTCTCACGGCAGCCACCATAGTTCTATACAATTTAAATCTAAAACAATCGAGGTGATCAATCCAATTTTCATTGCGTTTATCGGATAATTAGAATCCATTGAATTAATCTCACGTGGATGAACTTAGGTACAAAAACGCGTTGTTGTACTTAAATTATTATTCAAACTGCGCGTTGCAACGTCCATCGTGCAATGTTCAAGAGTGATGAATCCTCCGCAATTTGCCGCTGCGCTAGAACCTGTGTGAAATTTAGTAGCCAGTAACGAGAGATCAGTACAAAAACTAGTCTCGAGTGGACAGGTGAGTATGCCCATCATAGGACATGGGACTTGTGATAACTACGTATTATTGACTTGAGGGTGGATCGCAGTTTGAATGTAACTTAACGTAATCATTTTAAACTCTTTAACCGTAGTAAAAGATGTTTGTTTTTGTGGGTTTTCTCCTACTCGTATGTTGTACACGATGGTAAATCGATATTTAACTCGAATCATATTCTACAGTAAATATATTTCTTGTTTCGTATTTAGAAATACAAAAGCACTAAATGTTATTTGAATGGCTGTCGTACTTTTTTTGTTGTATTTTAACTTTTTTTTATCTAAATATTTATATTGGAATTTAACTTATAAATTTTTAGTAGAAATAAAATTGTAACAAAGCCGAATTTATAAAGTTACCTACCTACATAAAATATTTTTGATAAATTACAATTTAAATATGTATGGGGCCAGTGTAGAAGGGAAAACAACTACTTTTTCATCAATCTGTCTTTCAATCTGAACACGAATCACGTTAAAACAATTCAACAGATTTAGATGATAATTAGCATATTTATCAATCACATGATGATTTATAAACTAGCATAATCTTTATTTTGGAAATAGATTTGCTCCCACATAATCGTATGTAAAAGCTACATACTTTTGAATTCCTATTAAAAGGTTTGTAATGAAATTCGACTGTTGTTGCAGCCAATGCAATAAATGAGTATGTTTCCAATTCATGGAACTAA
Organism: Megathymus violae; assembly: GCA_003671415.1. Classification (NCBI taxonomy): domain Eukaryota; kingdom Metazoa; phylum Arthropoda; class Insecta; order Lepidoptera; family Hesperiidae; genus Megathymus; species Megathymus violae. The sequence continues at coordinate 4,843,774 of PDGT01000017.1, read as the reverse complement.
GAAAAGGAATCTCAACTAACAATAAACAATAAATTGGGGCGTTTTATTCAATGTGTGATTAAGAGAAATTATTTCGAGTCAAGCGAATTTTCTGAAAAAAAAAATTCTGAATCGGAACAAGGGCAGGTTCATACACTATAATAATAATCGAATCCAATCTCTATTTGAGCCAAACGATTTGACGGCTGTAATGTTTTTTTTTAGATTGTACAATCTACTCTTAAATATTGTAAACGTGAAAGATTGCAAACCGATTAATTCGCAAACATTTTCAGTCGACTATTTTTGATTATCTTATAAACTTTTTGTCGTTTTAAGTACTTAATTTAGAGCAGAGTTAATTTTGGACAAGTATTAAAAAATTAATGATTGTTAACGAATAAAAGGAATTATTTTTAGATAATGCAAAACCATTTGCATTCGAAAACATTGGAATTGTTTTGTATTGTGCGTACTGAAAAATAAAGGGATTAATAATAGGTACAAACAATTGATCTCCTTGATCCTTGATCTCTGAGAAAAGAAAGGACGATCGTATTTAGATTACTCATCCTGTGAGCAGCCTGGAACAAACTGGGACTGGCTTAGCAAAAAATGGCGTCTTCCTCGGCACGCGAGGTTCAATGATCGCCTTTATATTAACTTAATATAAAAAATTTTAAGGTAGCTTAGATGAGGAAAATCAATTAAAGTGTTATCTCCACTAGAGTTAAATTTTTATTAGCTTGTACCATAAAGCGCTTTATACGTTTCGAAGTGTTTTTCAACGTCACGTGGGAATTTTACTGTACGTTATTGTGCACAAAATATGATCAGTTGCCGGCTATCGTTATAAACTTAATTATTATCTATATATTGATACGTGAAAACAATTTGTCCTACTCCTTTTTCTCGTCTGTTTGTCAACTGATTTTCTTTTTTTTTTTATTCTGTAGCTTTTGACGGTCCTTTGTGATATCAATAAATAAATAAATAATTGGAAATTTTTACATCTATACAAATATTATAATAAGAGAGAGCTAATTTTGTGAGTCTGTACATATGCGGAAGGTAATCACTGGAATCACGGCGCCTATTTGAAATTTTTTCAGCATTTGAAAGGTACGTTAGTCCGGATATATAGAGTGTATGCGTGTGATAATTAATTGTTGATCCCGTATAATGTCGGGACGCGCCGCTCGTATTAAATAAAATTAAATAATTCATTTAAAATCCAAACAATCATCGTTGTTCACTCTCAAAAAATTTCAAAAAATTTTGGCCGTATTGGGGCGGCCTAGAATACTCTCCCCAATCCCATGCTGACAAAACAGGGTGTCGTAAGAAGCGACAGAAGTCAGCCTGCTTGATGGTAGGGCTTCCCGTAAAGATTATATTATCAGTATTATTATTAAGCTATTAATATTATCACTGGTATTATTATCTTTTCGTAAAGCCTGCCTGGCTAGCTACCACCCTCCTGCTCGAGTCAGCCACCAAACGACTCGTCGTGTTCCGGCTGGGGGCTTAAGAGCCAGTTCTTTCTTTTTTACGTTCTTCTAATTTCCTGGCCGACAACGCATCAGTGATACCATTGGTTTTGCTGATGTCCATGGGCGACGGTGACCACTTACCATCAGATGGCTTGTCTGCTCGTTTGTCGGCTATTAACAAAAAAAAAATTTCGCTGATTGAATTTGTAGTCGATGATTTGTCCCTAAGGAATTTGTATTAGTTTATGTAGCCTTGGCGAAACCTGGCCAGAATAGCAAAAATAAACCCAAGGAAATGTCAAAAAACGCGTTTTTGTTTCTTAAATAAGGCATAGCCGAACTACCTATACCACATTTTCCTTATCGTTCGTATTTTTTAAATAAATCGGAACTGAATGCATGATAAATTATTTGTATACATACGACTGCACCTGACATAATATTGTATGTAATGATTATACAGGTATATACGCTTTGACAATAAAATCTCAATAAGTTCAAACTCAACAAAATAATGAATTACAGTCGAATTTCGGCTACATCGAGAATTTTATAATAGCTTAAGCTCTAACTATTGGTTTGTGGTATGTAGAGAAGTCGTTCAGATGTAACACTCATCAGTTTTCTGGTTTTCTTAGTATAAGAAACACATTAATTAACAAAGTTATAGCTTTAACTTTAGCTAACTTTAGCTGTTATACAGAGGTAGTCGACTGATGAGTGTTTATTCAAACGATTATTGTATCCAATACCTTCATTCTAATAGCTGAAAAAAATATGAACTAGTTTTAATAGAATTTTCATGCTTTTATTTATAATGGGATCTTAGCCATATTTCTGGACCGAAAGTAAGCAGTTATGTTGATGCATAATATATATAATTATGTCTCGAGTTGTATAATATCCGTTTCCGCGTGATGGCACCACAGATGTTTATCTGTTTTTGAATTTGAATTGAATTGTAGTTCATTGTCTTCATCTTTAACAATGTTTAATTATTCTGCGTTAAAAAATGTTTCATATGCTCGTACTATCGTGTAATCCGAACGACTCTACCGATTGTGAACAAATACGCACAATATATGTTTGTTTTGTCCAAGCCTAGCTACCTAAGCTATCGTTTGTTCTTAAATCCGATAGGTGGCATTATAGACAATTTATTTACAAGCCCTATATAAACTGGAATTATGTTTAAATTAATTTCCTAATATCAACATATTCTCCACGTCTAGTAAAAAATATAAGTAATGAAACTAAATCAATAGTTTTAAACAGTACACCGCCTACATATAGTTACTTGTTATTTTGTTAATTGCTAAGTGATTGCGAATTTCAAACTACGTGTATGTCATTTCTTTATTTCGAACTGTAACATGAGTACTGTCTACCGTTTTTACTAGGTGTAACAGTTACTTACGGCGGACTTAATGCCTTATGACTTAATGCCTAGTGCCATTCTCTACCAGTCAACCTTACATTTTCTAAACATTTAAGCATAGTCGTATTTACCCGACGATATTTGAACTTTCGCATGTCTCCAATCGAAGCATGTAATGTAAATATACCAGCTTTTTAGTGGCCAAATAAATGTTGTTGAAACAGGCAACGTTGTGTCGTGATCGACTTGTTTGATCAGGAATCGATGTTTTCGACTGAACGGGACTAGTTCCATCCCAGATCCAAACCGGCCCTTACTCGTATTTCACTGTGACGTCAGAACAATGTATGAGACAATGGCGTGAAGTTCCTTCGGTTGGACGTCGCAGGGCTAGTCAGTTAGTAAGTAGCATCCAGTTTCGATTGTCTAATCAGTTCAACCGTTCGACCTTTACCCGCCAGACTAGCCACCATCCTCCTTTTAGAATGTACCGTGAAATGTTTCTAAACGTGTTACGTTTGTAGTGTCGCAGAGCCAGTTAAAAAGTGGCTTCCATGGCTAGGAGCAGGTTCATGAACGCGTCGGGGATCAATTAGCAATCAGGTAGCCTATCTGCTCGTTTGTAGTCGATTGCCATAAGAAGACGCAAAGTAAGGCGTGAGTCGATTTTAGGTTCGATTGTAGGTATAATGTTCACCTTGATAATAATGAATACTTTTGTCTGTTTTTAATAATAGCAGTTGCTGCATGTGATAATCATAAATGTCATTTGACTACTCGATCGATCGAATTCCTATTGATTATACAAATGTATTGTATAAATATACAATACATACATTAAATCGAAACGACTGATTATAAGCTATGATATGATGGCGGTTTAGTTATAATATGAACACAGTGTATATTTAAATTGAAAACATAAATTATTCTGAAATAATTGAATTTATTTCAGAAGTACGTCCGAATACTAATATTTAATAGATCGTTGATTGTTTGTCACTCCTATCGCCTTCTTAGTCGTTCATTTTATCACCTCCACATTAGGGTCTGCCAACGTCAGGATGGTGGTTGCGGTCAGGGTGAACGTTCAACAATATTCTCTTCTACGCTATGGTGGTGGATAAATGAATTCACGATTAACATATTAACATTCTTTAAAAAAAACTCGTTTTCGTCTCAGCTACTAAATATTCCTTTGAAAATCTCTGATCAATTTTTCCCAAGTTGAAAGAGATATTGTAAGAAGAAAAAACAAACAAAAAGTTGTCATTTAATTCTGAATGTTTAGATAAAAATCGCTGCGTCAATTTTACACATTGGCAATTTTATAATTAGAAGTAAACTTGAAATGTTGACTATAAATTTTAAAATAATAGATAATTTAAACAACATTCCGTCATCGAGGACCTGTTTCGAGCTCCAAGCATGAATTTATATTAATAAAAGACATGTCTAACCTGAAGTATTCCAATTATTTTTGAACAGGCCGGTGTGTGTCCACTTGTTGCCGAAAGTGAATAACGTGAAGTGACGATTTCCCTTACGTTTTTATGGAGGTCAAGGTTATTACGGTCGACCAAGCGCCTTGCATAAGCTTTTGACTATTAAGCGTAAACTATGTATACGAACCGACCTTTTTCTAATACATTTTTAAATATTGGAAACAGTGCCCCATTAAAGCATATTTTAAAGTTCAAAGGTTTAATTTTTGACCAATATTATGTAGATGTAATGAAAAATTAAATTTTATAAATCAAGTTACTCGGCAACGTTTGGTAAAACATTATTAAATATATAATGTTATATTGTGATTGTATATTAATTATATAGTATTAAATGAAAAGTGTGCAGACAGAAGGTAATTATGAATGTTTTAATTAGCAGTAAACATAATCATAATTGATTGAAGTTTTTTATGTAAGTTTTTCCAACAATATTTTCCTCTTTGTGCTGCAAATACACTAGCACGTCGTGGCGTGGCGACACTATCGCGGGACACGACAAGCTATGCCAACCATACAAACCAGTGTATCGGCAACCTTACCAAATGTATGAAAACGGTATTATTATGTTGGCGTATTACGTTACGCATTGCCAAAGCATTTATAGCGGTTTTGTCCGACTAGGTTGTGTTTCATGTATTTTGGTATTTACACAGAACTTACAACAACACAACAACAATATATACGACCCGAGCCTCTCTAAACATTTTTGTGGTACGTAGTTATCTACCACCCGCCAAATTTTATTATGATTAAACGTTAGGTAGAAATAGGTAATTCGGTTGCAAATTTGGAGAGCTAGTGAAGATATTGTTTCCTTTTGCTACCTTCTCAGCCGGAAACCGGGGGATCCAATCATCCGTCACTCACATCAAGCGACCATTTATTGCTTTGTTCTTTGTTCGTTTACCAACAAACATTATAAAAAAATACTTATTACGCTCACTCGTCAAGATATGGAATGCCAGTCTTAGATCGACTCGCGCCACAAGTTTAATAACCGCGTTACACTGTAAGGCGTGCGTATAAAAATAGATGCAACTTAGTCCTACTCATCGGTCTGTCGTTTTATTTTTGTCCGCTGTGGTACTCACGATAAATTAGCGTCGTGAGTAATTAACTGTTGATAATGAATTGTTTAAGTTTTTAATTAAGCGATGCAGTTCTTCTTTTTTCGCTTGGATATCGTTAGAATTACAAAGTAGATAAATATCAACGACGCCATTATATAGTACTGGTAAACGATTTTTAATTTAAATGTAATTTTAAATTGAATGCAACTAAATGTTGAAGATAAGTAAAATTAAAGTAAAACCGTCGTCGAACACACCAATTAGGGAAACATGAATATAGCGTACCGAACGGTACGTTCATTTGTTACTGCACTTAAAAAAATATTACTAAATTTATCAGTCGATTTACATGTAAACCTTCTCAATTCCTCATGACTCACTTGGTTATCTGATATTTAAAATCGTACGAAAATTCGTGTATCGAAAATCGCATTCACAAAAACCAACTGATATTTACTATGTTTTAATATTAACAAATGAAAGTTTTAAAACTAAGCTCCGTAACATTTGTACGGTTTGTACTTTGCGAAACGAGAAGTAGGTATGTTAGAGCTACGGACAATACAGCCACCCAAATATTTTATGAAAATATTTATATAGACATACACTACCGGTCAAAGTTTGAGACCACTATAAAAAAATTAAGAAAACAAATAAAAGTCAACATATTTAAATCATTATGAAATACAGTTTGTATTTCCATGTTATACACAATATTTAAAATTAAAAAATTACGAATACAAAAGATAATACTAAATTACTAAAGAAAATACAAACAAGAGAGTTTACACAGACTTTTCATCAAAATATCCTCCTTTGCATTTTATTATTTGTTTTACCAATCTTGGCATGCGAGCAATTAACTTATTTATTGTCTCTTGCGAGATATTCTTCCAGCTGTCTTCTAAGGCATTCCACATGGCCTGCTGTGAAGAAGGACATTGTTCCCGAACGTTTCGGTCAAGTTCTTCCCACAAAAGCTCTATGGGGTTAAGATCGGGACTTTGGGGTGGCCATGTCATGTTTTCCAACACTTTTTCTGACTGTTTCTCGTCTAAATAGCCCCTACATAATTTTTAACTATGCTTTGGATCATTATCTTGTTGGAAAATAAATCCTTTGCCGATTAACTTTAGTCCGGAGGGAATAGCATTTTTCTCCAAAATTACTTTATACTCCTCCTTTTTCATAATTCCTTTAATTTGGACCAGGTTTCCAGTCCCATAGCTTGAGAAACAGCCCCAGACCATAACAGATCCGCCACCATGCTTGACAGTCGGGACTACACACTGTGGCATCATCTTTTCTTCGGCGGAACGTCGAACGAAAATTCTTCTTTTTGAACCAAATATTTCAAATTTAGATTCGTCACTCCAAAGTACTTTTTTGAAATCTTCTTCGGTCCAGTCTCGATGGGCTAGGGCGCACTGCAACCATTTTTTCTTATTCTGCGGTTTTAGAAGAGGTTTTCGAACAGCAACGCGACCATACAACTTGGCGTCTCGCAATCGTCTTTTCACTGTAGACACTGACACAGGTTTTTCCCGATTTGTTGACTTCAACGCGGATTTCTGGGGCTGTTAGGCGTCTGTTTCGCTTGCTGGTTACCACAATAAATTTGTCTTCACTAGAAGTCGTAGCTCTTGGTCTCCCGGAGCGCGGACGATCTTGATTACTGCCAGTTTGTTTGTACCGCACAATAGTGCGATGAACACAAGTCTTTGATAACTTGAGTTGAGATGCAATCTCACGTTCAGATTTGCCTTCATTATGGAGAACAACGATGGCAGATCGCGTTTCGATACTAATTTCGCAAACTTTTCCCATTTTAGAGACGTCTTGACTGTAGGAATCACAAAATCAGACTAACAGCGGATATTCGTAGATAACCATGAAAATATCGGGTTAAAATAAATTTAAAAACATATTTTAAAAATATAGAACAATCGCATTGTAAGATGATGTAAAAAAAAACGAAGTGTCAGCTGCGGTAATGAGGTAATAAAATTTTTACAATCGATTATCGGACTAGCTCTTCTTCGGCTCACATTGCAGTTTGGAAATTTATGGCCCTTTCCTTGGCTTATATTCAAAAGAATTAGCTTTTAGGCAATCTTTAAAAACAATAGAATATGCAGGTGTGCAGATTACTTTTTATCACCAATATTTTAAGAATATTTACTAATAAAAATCTTTTATTAGTGGTCTCAAACTTTTGACCGGTAGTGTATATATATTTATATATCCTTAGCAAAAACGAGACTAAATAAATAAAAATAAGAAATTCATTAAGATCACGAGTATTTTAAATGGTGAAATTTATAAATCACGAAATAGAAAATCAAGCAGACTGTTGTAAATAAATTCTTAACAAATATAAGACGAAACAGAATTGACTATTCAAACGGGCAGAGTTTCCCCTTAAAACGTTCACCACAAATATAAGTATCCCTAGACGATTTTTTTTTTTTTTTTTTGCGCCCAGAGATGGTAGTGGGCTACCCTCCGGAAGCGGGGGAGGGGGGTGGTGAATGCTTTATGCATACCAGGCAGCCGGCTGCTCTGGTTATGTGGGACTCCCGTAGGTTACCCACTAAACACCACCCGGTTGGCTTTGGCCTTGTGGCCCCTAAGCCTTCATCGGATGCGACCCCATCCTTAGAGAAGGATAGGGTGCTAGCGGCACTCCCGAGGGAGCGTCCGCTTGTTATTAACACAGAAGGTGTTGTCGGATGGTGAGACTATGCGGCGTCTTAAGGACGCTACTAACTGAAATTGTTGGAGTTCTTGACTGTGGCCGCCAAACGGCGGTCCAAGTCAGAAGATAACTTGTCTGGGGGATTGGTGAGAGCATTTCTCGGCCGCCGGATTTGGCGGCCTGAAAGACTAGGAGCGGTGTAGTCCGCTGCCTGTCTGATAAGGGGATTACTGTGTTCCTCTGAGGATTTAAAAAATGACGTGCTGTAAACTTTGAAGAATTGTTGGATAGTCGGAAGCTGAAGATCGAAGTGCAGGTCGGCGTTCCTCACACACCAGTGGGCGTTGGTTGCTCTCCTGCAAAAGATATTCTGGACGACTTGGATGGGATGAAGGATATTGGGTTCGGCGTGTGCGAAAACAGGGGCGGCGTATGACATCACCGGCCGTATGCAAACCTTATAGAGCGTTCGCTTGTTCCTGAGGGACATCTTACTATGCCTTCCCAACAGACGGTTGAGTTGGCCCATGTGGTACCTGGCGGAGTTGGTGATTTTCCGTACGTGTGGTCTGAAAGTTAGTGCGGAGTCGAGTGTTACTCCTAAGTCCCTAGACGAGCGCTCATCGTCTTATATAGGTGCTTGGCGGTGACTGTCCGCCATCCCCTCCTCTTAACGGATGTGACGTCACTTTGCTGCTAACAATATATATTTAAAAATCACAACATTCAAAGCTCAAAATTAGCATAATATTATATAGGATATATTTATAATAAATCGGTGAAGAAAAAACCTGCGTGCGTACCTGAGAGTCTAATATTATCAAAAGCGTGTTAAGTTTTACTAATCCGCATTTGACCCGAGTGCCGGCACACTATGACATTTACATGTCACATTAGGACAAGAGACCTGATTACGGCTATGTGTTTAAACACAGTTATGGAATGTAGTAACCTCTTCATGCCAGTGCTGGTTTGCAATTTCCATATAAGAAACGGCATTTATTTTTATACGAAACTGTAGTTACCGCCTGTATCTACATATATACGCGTGTTATCTTTGTGTACGAACTAATTGACACAAATCAATTCTGTATGCGTCTTCGCACACATAGACCTTCATGTGCGACTAGTGACCGATCTATGACCCTTAGGACGCCCTTAGCACGTGACGAGGTCCGATCCGTAGCTACCGTAGTTGATAAACGTTGCAGGTCACGGCGCTCTTTTCATGGAATATTTTTATGATTATTACGGCATTGGTTGCGAACGTTACTGGACATTTATCCTCTTCAGATCGTATCTTGTAATTACAATCATCCCAGAGTTACAGACAACGGTGTAATAGACGCTTATTGGCCTGTTTGTCGTGACTCTGGCATAGATTATACAACGGCTACCTACGAGTATAATCGGTGAATAATTGCAAGTATACTCATTCGTCGTGTTTTTCATGTCATCGTTAATTTAAATGTATTAAATCCGGTAATAAATGACATATTTGGTTCTGTCGCTGCGAATTATGATTTCTTGTTTGGTCTCAGTATTCAAATGGTAATGCAACGATATGGTTTTAGCCAAGAGAAATAAATATACGGTCACGTTTGCTGAATACGCCTGAGAGATGACTGTTGTTCCGATTGTTCAGGTTATTACAATAATTACACAACTTGAAATATATGTGAGCAATGTAGAAAAATTCGACAGCGCGATTTCGGAACGCGGTGGTGCCATCTCCTATCACTGAAATGGGGAAATTCGTGCAATGCTTGACATTTTTTTGTTTATCTTTACTTTCTTTGGAAGAATGTTGTGCTGGAAGAGGGCTTACATATGTGTGTGCTAGTATGTGACTAGAAGTCATGTTTTTGAGAATACATGAGTTCAATCGATCAAGAAGACCTCACTAGGATTAGTACCACTTAGTTGAATTAAATACATATACCTAATTGTATTTAGGTAATGTCTCGAACAAAATTACATTGCCTTATAAAAATGGAATGTTACTTACAGGTTTAATTTGAATGTCTATACAATTCGTGTCTTAAGAAAAAGCGCAATATATCAGATGATTTACATATGTTCTTACAGTCGCTACGCGCTAAGCCGAGCAGTCGTGGTCACATTGAAGTGTTTGTGGCAAGCTTGGCAATCCGGTTCTTCTCGGATTCCTGCTTTTCTCGTGCTTTCGTGGTCGGAAGCGATAATAACAGCCTTAACTATGCTGTCCAACATGGGTAATCTGCTGCGAGGTCTTGTGCCGTGGACTTTGCCGCTGTGTTACTCCTTGCTCATTAAGGATAGATTTAATGGTGTGAAAAAAGTCCAAGGTATTCTTTTCGAGCACCACATTTCTAGGGCGTCTTATCTCTCTCGTAGGGTCCAAGTTTCGGCCGCATAGAGTAGGTAATATGGGAAATATCAGTATCCTCACAAGGCGAATTTTAGTGGTTTACATAATATTAGAGTTTTTCCATATTCCATTCAAAAGATAGATAGTATAAATTGAGATAACTGCTCCTAGGTAGATGTATGATTGGACCACTTTACAATTAGCATATTGGGTAATTGTGGGCGAATTGTTGTTGAACCTTTCGACAGTCATGTCTTTGGTTATACTACGATTGATTTAAATCCGAATTAAAACCCAACGCGTGATCAATCAATCACTAGTCGCGACTAAATCATGTGCGTAGCGTAAATCGGATATCTTCAAACCACTAATTCAAACTCCATCTGTTCAATTTTTAGAGGTGATTTTCATTGTAAGCTCTGTGTAAAACAAAAGCGGTAATATTATACACTCTTAACGAACCCCGGTACTCTGGTGGAAAAGGCTTGAATGCTTATCATCTGCTCATATATATGATGTTCCTTCTTTATAAAGCCGTATAAAAAAAGTGTACAAGATGTTTTGGGATACCCATTTCCAACCGACCCTAAATTAACGGCAAATTTTCGGTTTGGCCCTCAATGTCAACCACTTTTGTTGAAGTATGTATAATATGAAATAAAATATGAGTACAAGAACAGTGGCCCTAAATTACAAAAATGACCGGAAGATTGTAACAACATCTCACAAGAATTCATTTGTACAACACAAGTGTTCACATGATATTAATCAAATCCTACAAAATGTATTTTTATTACGTGTAATTTTGCAAGTCCCGTTGCAATTCATTTTCATACCTATTTGTGTTTAAACATTCATTCATAATAATAATTATCTCTATTGCAATCGTATTTTGCAATTGTTCGCTTTAATTAATTCCATTATCAAAATCTGATTCTGAACAGTGCATGTACGTTTTTTTTTATGATTGTAGACTGATTTTATAACATCAACTGCGTAGAGGATGTAAATAAAATTAATTAAATTAAAAAAATTAAATAAACGAGCGAGTGAAAAAGAGCGTGATTTTTCGTAGTTTGAAGTCTAATTAATCGTTTACATTTAAGTTAAACACTGCATTTAATCACTAACGTGTACGAATGACTCGGTACTAATATAAATATATATATTAATTACTATTTACAATTACTTACATTCCTAGGGCACAAAATAAAAATTTACAATTTTGTGTTAAATAAAACCTAGTTTCAGGAGGTAAGTGATGAAAAACAATTTTACATGCTGTGTCCATTTAACTGACACAATATTCACAATACATTACTATTTAAAGTAACTGGGGCGTAACGTATTGAAAACAATCAGGTTACCCAAATAAATTTACCAGTATATTAATGTTTAAGGCCCAATTTCATTTTGAAAAATGTACTTTACCGTTGGAATCGTATATTGCTGCTGTCCTAAATACAAATTTCTGTTTGACGTCGGCTTTTCGTATCGAGGTGTTATTTCTCGTTGCGCGATTTGACGTTTTAATTACAACCGGACATAAATTTTGTTGGTGATAAGCATCGTTTACAATGCGTAGTTTTCATAAATATAATCTAGACTTTTTGGATGTATCGCATATTTATCGATGAATTATTTTTATTGCAATCGGGGTCCGAGGGTGTTCGTCCTTTGGCACGCCATAACATATTTAACTATAAAAGGCACTTAAAGGCACTCATTGATAAATTATCTTTGAGATTAAAAACATTATACGTAGCGTAATTTTGTTTTGTATAGATTAGACAAAAAAATTGCTGGATGGATTTTTCTAGACATTTCGAAGGTTGTAGTTTGTACTTCAACAAACCTGTTAATTACCGCTTATTTTTACATCGATGAAACTCAAGGACTTACCTAATCCGTACAAAACTGAAAATAGATTCGTTTTACTGCAACACTTCTGTTCTAAAATTGGGCGGGTGTGGTTTATAAACTGATGGATTATGTCTTCAGAAGTGAAATGAGTAAAATTGCTAGGATAGTATTAAATAACATAGCTTCACCTTACCAATTGTCGCAAGCCCATATTGTTATGTTAAAAACGGTTACTACAATAACAGCGATGCTCTCGTCGCAGCAAACGTACGCCAATTGAATGCAAAATACTTATTCGTTCGCTACAGTTGAGTCACCGACGCTCTGCTTTCTGGTCTGCGGTGGAGAACATTTGTAACCTTCTGCGACTACAATACTCTTTTTTAATAAATCGAACGTTTGCGTTTGAACACATCTGTCACGTTATAAAAGATGCTTTATTCACTGATTATATTCCGGCGGGGCCCACAAGTTTCTAACTAGTCCACACTGTCCGTTTTCATGAACAAAAGATGACGCCTCGTCTAAGATTGACAATGCAAATGGCAAATAACGACCTTGGTGTGAATTTCGTAGATAGTTGAAGCTGTGTGTGTGTGTGTGTGTGACGTGCAGTTTTTATATCTTTGTGTTCGTCGTGTTTTGACAGAAGACGTGTTAATGGTTTGGAAAATACGAGTACTGTCGACGTTAAATAAATAGACGTATTGTGATATAATAGTTCTGTGACAGATCTCTCTGGTCTGAACTCTGATCAACGAGGTCCATCTTCCATAGTGGACACGTAATACCATGTGAATTTTATAATAATTTGGGTGTAGATTAGAAGTCATACAAACACGTTATATTTAAATTGTAGTATAATTTAAATTTAAATTAATTTAAATTGTAATATATATATATATATATATATATATATATATTTCTTATACATAATATATTTCTAGACTATAATATTTATAAAAGCTGCTTTGCTTCCAAATATTTATGTAATTTCATGTTTTATTGTCATTTTTGTTACAGATGGTATTTTCGCAAAATAAAACGAATCGAAGCGGAGAAAAAATTGCTTCTGCCCGAGAACGAGCATGGCGCTTTTCTTATCAGAGATTCAGAGAGCCGGCACAACGACTTCTCACTGTCAGGTAAGCTTTTTGTAATAAGCTTCTGTTGTTTATAATAAACGTGTCTTATCAATAGCAGCTCAACTAGTCATTTGGGATGGGAATTGTTAGTGTGCAATATATTGATAATCGAAATAATACAATACTTTCAGATCATAAATATACAATGTGTTGCTTGAGAGCGCTACCTATCGAATCATTTCAAACTGTGAACCTCGTGAACCGTAGGCCCGACTAAACAAATGTATTTATACCTTATATAAATACCTTTTTAAGACGAAATAATAAACTTAAAAATTAATCTTAACCTAAACGTTTACACACGCACACCCCTGCACTAGGATGTTGCGGGTGGCATGGACATACACAAATATGACATTACAAACATCGATGACGCGAGAGTAAACATTTATCTGTCACATAAATGTCTGCTCCGGCCGGGAATCGAACCGGTGACCCCTCGTTCGGCAGGCAGAGTCATTACCAGCTGGGCTATGGTTGTCCATAGTATATTTTAAGATTATTATTTCCATCGGTCAAATCGATCACAGATTTTACACTATGATTATCATAGCCACCAACGATTGCGTAATTTATACTTATTAATATAATTCATCATCACACAATGAAACACTTTTCGCAGAAACATATCCAATACTTCACGGTCCGCTTTTCATAATTACGAAGTAAACGAAAATTATTCAAATTTCACACAAGATATAAATAACTATTTGCAAACGAAAAGTTCAGAACACTTCGCTAAGGCAATAAATTAATTCATTTTATTTCATTGGTACGTAAACATCAGTTTTATTATGCTCATTTATTACCCAGTTAAGAACTTCTAATATATTTATAGGTTTGTATTTTAATGAAGAATTTTTATTGAATGAATGAACTAGATAACAAACATTAAATGCGATTCGTCATTAGTCACCGGTGTCGTATCTCCTTTCCTTGTTTTGCAAGTGGTATGCTGTAAGGACACAGGCGAATAAGGACATGACATACTTAACGCATTCACTTGTCTTGTTTACGCGTGTTACTTATTGTGACATAGCATCTTCGCTTAATAATCTTTTCGATGTGGTTACCCAGCAAAATGGTAGACAGTATCCAGGCAGAGCCGGTGGGGGGTAAAAATGATTGCGTTATGTTTTTGCTACTAGAAACCCTTCATTATTCTTCTTCTTCTCTTTTCCGGGGAAATGGCGATTCTGGGATGATTAGTGTACCGGTGATTCCGGAGCGCATCGCCGCTTGGGCTCGTTTTAAGTTATTCTGCTAGTCTTCATTCCCAGCAGGCAAATTGTTAGGATTGCATAGGCAACTATTAGCAGCCAAAATTCTCGTACTGGGACGTCTTTTGAACCGGTAACTCCAGAGCTTAATGCTGCTTGGTGTCAATTCAAGATATTCTGCTAGTTTTCATTCTCAACTAACAAATTCCCAAAACCAAAATTAAATATTTTTTTATTCGGTTAAATATTAATATTATACGAAGTATCATATTAGCTTGTTATATTTTAATTACGCGTAAAGTGATTGTGCAATAAATTTCTTATAGATTAACGTCTCTACGACTTTATTACGTAAGAATCAAATAACTGTTGCTTTTTAAAAATATAACGTTATCTTCCGAAAGTTCAAGCAATTTGGTAGCAATATTTAACAACTGTGGCTTGTATTATTTAACTTGTACAAAAAAATTATTTAACAATTAAGTATTCGTATGTAAATGCGAGTCGTATCTAAATTCGAGTAATCTAATAATAATATCTATTAACAGTATAATATAAAAATGTCCACAAATTGTTTTACATTTTTATTGTACACTGCAATTCAACAAATTGATATTACATACAAATTTTAGTACAGAACCTGTCGATCCCGGTGATAAACCGGTTGAAAGGTAGCGTGGGAACAAAGCTGTTTACCCGGGGGAAACACCAATGCCAATAGACGTCTCTCATCTCATATCAGACGTCTTGTATACACACCGAGTACCGTGAACGGGTTCTTGAAATATTTTTTTTTTATTTTCATGTGAACTGTAACTAACTTTATTCTTGTAATCGGTAGTTAGTATGCTAGTGACCAGTGACCGTCTGCTGTACGACGTACTGCTTCTCAACGACTTGAGCGATAGAGTCAGTCATTCATACAACGTAGGTATTTGTTTTGTCTAGTCCAGACGATAGCGCACATAGCTGCGAAGGAATCGTTAGGTTTCATTATACATTTATGAACCAAAATGTTTGTTACTTTGATAGATCCATGCATATATATCCATATATCCATGTATAGATATAATTAATTTAAAATATATATATATATATATATATATATATTTCGATATGTAGATGCACCATCGACTTGCCAATCACTAGACAATCGTTAAAAATATTACAATATATATAATTCAGTGCGTTTTACCACTTATAGTTGTATACAGTATTCAACATTTATAGCAGCATTTATATACTCATTTTAAAATATATTATCTTCATAATATTAGTATGATAAACAGACCTCTATACGATTACTATTATAAATATGAGACGAATATCGCTTGTTAATATTGATGAATTGACTATGCACTTCGATTATTACTGCTTGTTCTCAGGTCGCGTTTTGAATACAGCAATAGGTGCGTAATCGTAAAGCGTAATGTGGATGTTCTGTATGGTTTTGTTTCTCTTTAATTTACATTCAGATCAACTTTTTGAAATTCACCGTACAGGGATCTAACCTAGATTATTTATAGTCTCGCAAGTGGTGCATCTCGTCTAGAATGTGCAAGTGGACCGATTTGAAATATACATTTTTGTTATTATATTAACATCACTTTTATATATTAAAAATAACAGATTTATATTATCACATCAAAGAAATGCAATAATATTTTATTCGAAATGGTTCTATAAATACTTGAACAAATGTTTAACGCCATCGCCTTAGGCTTGGAAACTTTCAAAGATATTTTTTATTGTTCTCGCCTAGAATAATTGTTACGACGAAGTAAACTCTTACTTTTGTCTTTAAAAATTTCATCTTAAATAAATAAGCTGAATTTATAAATTGAATATACATCCACTTTTCTCTTTTCTGTCCGCCTTTTTCAAAACGATTAAACCCGGGCGTGACAAATGTGTTATTGCCACTTAAAACAGTTTTATATCCCATGCCATAAATTTGCCGTCCACTTAATTCACAAATAATTTATTAACACAGAAGAATGTAATTAATGGCCCCGTATTTACAACAGTTAATCTATCTATCTAAATTATGTCGTTGTCGTTAAAGATGGCGTTATCTATGTGGGTGATGATTCGATTTAAAATTCCAAATCCATTCGCATAGTCGCGATTTTTTTACGAACCGCCGTGGCCCGCTACCGTAATCACCAAATCCACATAAGTCACAGAGTTAACTACTTCATGAAGTGCAATGTGGAATTTTAAACAAAATCCACTTATGGTTCAGTGCCTCGGATGCAGTAAGTTACAGCCTGAATTGAAAATCGAGTAAATTAAACAATTCCGAACGATATTGCGCAATACATACGACACATAGCTGCGATCGCGTTAAGCGACAGAAAATTCATTGTAATTACAATTATGTTTATTTCTCTCATAATTATATCGATTCTTTGAAGGATATAGATAAATGTGATTCATCTAACCTTAGGTTGTTATAACTTTTAGCGCACAGTTGGTAATACTAAGAAATATTGATGTTAGTTAATCTTAAATCTAAGCAACATCTAACAACGATTTGTATTTCGAAAATTGAGAAGATCGATACTAATGAGTTCCTGTCATAATCTCGATGCGCACCTCCTAAAGAACATTATCTACATGATGACCCTTTTCAATGCCGCTAACGCGAGCATATTCAGTCCTGACAATGTACCCCAGCAATAATTATTTGTGTGCTCAAGCCCTAACATTAAATGTTGAAAAATGAAAAAAAATATTCTGGTTCACTGATACGTTACCAGAAGTATGAATTCCTGTAGAGCAATGCAATTATTAAAGAGATCGGTACACGTTATTGCAGGGAGATGTTGTCCTTGACGCGGGAAATTAGCTTGAAGGGTCACCTTGTCCTTCATTTACACCGTTCATGCGACGTTTGATTTTATCCTTATTTAGGTGGAAATATAAGCATTTGTCACTTTTTTTAATGACTCTCAACAATACCTGCATCTCGCAGGCTGTCCCATCTTGTTCGGGTTCAATAATAAACTATTAAATTTGATATATAGTCTATGTTCATCAGGATTAATGTATCTTTCAAATGGTAAAATAATCTTTCAAATAGCGTGATACATAAACTCACAAAATTCGCACTCTCTTTAAAATATTAATATACACAGCCGACATACATACGAAGAGCACGAAGATAAACGAAGGGTGCCGAGTCATTAATGTATACACACTATGTATGTATGTTGTAGGAGCAATGTCGCTTATGCAATCTTTATATATATAAATCCTAATCGTATAATTAACAGTGTAATGAATTTTCCGTCAATTAAATTGAATGTTAGCATTTCCTGTATGGTTACATTATGAAATGCATCTGTTTTTATGATTTAATTTATTGTGCTCATATAAAAATGAAGTTTGAGATGGTACAAATATTTTGATAATGTTTTGACTCTTTTGTGGTGGTATATATTTAATAAATGTTACACTTGTGCAATTTTTATTTCCACTTCACAGATCTACTAACGTGTTTGCAATTTGCAATTACTTAACTGGTCCAAATAGGATTTTCACTGCGCCTAAATGTATTGTTCAACTTAAAAAGCGTCGAGGTTAAAGATGAAACATTACACGTGAAAGTTCAATCTAAAAGCGGGCGTACCCGTCGTGGAAACCGGTATAAAATATATATCTGTAATGACCATATCGCTGGGCAACAAATATGTTATGACACTACGTTTATTGGCGTGTATAAAATGTGTAATTAATCGTTCATCTCGTTGTCGCCTTCGATTCTGATATAGCTAAGAGTAGACTTAGGGTCTCCCCATACCAGCCAAAGCGAAATCAGCTAGAGCCGGTTACACTAAGCTTTGTATATGTGTATATAATAAATAGGAGTAGAAATTATGTTGTTAAGTTGGGGCACATCGTTGACGGACGTGAGTTTTTTATATGGTGTTTTTTATGTATATAGCCGACAAACGAGTAGACCTGATGGTGAGTGGTCTTCGCCGGAAAAATACGCCCTAACAACATGCACCTGTCCCGTCGGATTTAACCAGAGTGGTACAGAGCCCAACAGAGAGAGAGAGAGAGAGAGAGATCTCCGTCGAACGGAACCGTTCACCGTATACTCGTCCTTCGCTTTTAATATCACAGACATAAACTGTTCTAATGGGTTAAGGCCTATTCTACTTGGACTATTATGAGGAGGCCCCTATAGATAATTAAGCGACAATAAATTCCCATCCGCTGCGCATCGACAGTAAAATAATGTTGTTTGTACATACAATAGAGCGAACATAAATTTTCTTGAAGCTTTCACGACAAATGAAAGTTGAGTTTTCGAAATTAATAAAGAAATTTTATATTCATTATGTAACACGTGGGGCAAAGTTTAAATATGTTTCATAACACCTATACTGACATTAGTCATATGTGATCGGTCATGATATCACCGTCTATTCGTCTGTGCCAAAATGTACAGTCACGATTTAAAAAAATAATACACCGCACGCTGAAACACCGGAAGTGATAAAAAGTATACATGTATATACGTAGTAACACACTCACACATACACAAAACGCGCTCACATACTATTCATACATTGAATTGTAATAAGTAAAAAAAAACACCCAACTCCGCTCAACTTACTCATAATCTTAAGTTAACGATGATATCCGTGACCGAAGTCCCAAGTCAAACTCATATCCGAGATCCGGTTATGTTATGTGTTGTTTGGTCTTTGAGATTAGTTATGTTTATAGAGTTGTATAGTCCAAAAGCCGTTAAGCAGTGTTTACATAAAGTCTGGTAGCTTCTCTCGCTTCTCAAATTCCGTTGTTTGTAATGACGAGTGAACTTGATTTAACAAATGATAAAGCTAATATCGCCACAAGGCATTGTTTAATAACACTGTTATAAATCACAATTTATTGACGACCTAGAAACCTGTAGGTAGACCTAAATGCTAAACGAAAGATACCAAGTTCGATTCTGGGCCTCGGTAGATATGATATATGGACCGTTTATTTTGAAACTGGTGTAAGTCCATTTTCTTTTGTTTCGAGAAAATTAAAGGTTACTACTATATTTGTTGATTTAAAAATACAGGCAAATCATATGAGGTCTGGCATTGTTTCTATTGTTTCATCAACATTTAATTTTTTATATAAATTTGTTTTTGGCTAGTTAGACTACGATAACACATATTTATGTGCTGTAAATGGACTTACACCACTTTCAAAATTAGACAATTGTAAAAATCGTTTAATTTCAATTTTGAAAAATCAAATATCGCTTATAATATACTTCATTATAATATAATTTTGTTTACAAATACGCATAACAACACATAAAATTTTATTTTAGACGGCAATTACATTGTCATTACAAGATACTGATTACAAGAATTTACTAATTCTTTGCATGTGGTAGTGTTTCAAAATATGCATGATGCACCGGAGGTATATAGGGTAGTAGCTGCTTCATGTCTTTACATTTTTCGTACGTAATAGGCATTTTGGTACAAAGGCTCCAGGGCGATTTTTTCAAATTTTAACGGTCTTCCAGGACGTAGAGGTAATAAATTGATAATTTCAAATTATGCGTCCGTCATCGTTGTTTTATAAAAAATGGTATATGGTGCAATTTTGAGGAACCTCAACCAACATATTTGCAACCAATTGACCTGTTCCCCATTAGTATTTTTTTTTATTTGTTTTTTAATTGCATTTTGGAGATTTTTTGTTGAAATGAAATCTCCCGTTTCATTTCATATAAAATGAATTTATCCTGTTTTCTACATTGCGCTATTACATTATAGTAATCTTGTGGTGTATACACAAAATTCATTTTTCTCAATGCCATTTCTATGATGCCAAAATCTGCATCGTTCGGAAGGTATGAATGCCTTACAGCCTTGTCGTATTTATTTTCTTCTCACAGGTTATGCGCTGTACATTTTCTAATACATTTCTCTAATTTTTTTAATATCTATCTTTTAACTTACGAGTAGTGGAAACACGGAGGGGAAACATAGCAAATCGTCCGCGGGTGAAACCGCGGGACACAGCTAGTATAAAATAAATGAACAATAACAAAACACTGATCGGCATCCACTATGCCACCCACCTCTGTCAATTGGACTTACACCACTTTCATAATCGATGATTGTGCAATTTCATTTACCGACCGATTTTAAGTTGTACAAAACATGGGATTTTTTTGAGAAATTAACCACGGACTAGATATATATATATATAAATAAATTACATTAAATTAAGCATGAATTACGTGATAGCTCATTTTTCTTAAAAATGGACTTACACCACTTTCAAAATAAACGGTCCATATGTTTCTTTTGCGCATCTCGGTTATTCGCGATGCAAAATTATGTATACGTATACAGACCACAAGCGACACGAGGTAACCTAATCCGGATATATAAGTTCATTAATGTAAGCTTTTTGTTTATTATATTTTATGAGTTCATATTCAACTATAGTATAGGATTCATTTAAGAACCTTGATCTTTAACAATATTCTTATCACAAGGAATGAATAATCCAAAAAAAAACATTCATCAATCAATGATTATACAAATATACGAATATAAAAGTAATTCACATTTGAATAAATTTAATAAATCTAATATTAATATAACTATTATTTATTATACAACCATTGCCAATCGGTGTAACCTTCCAACTGTCAATATGTTCGATTACAATAGTTTAGATAAACTATTCATATAAAAGTGTGTCTGATGTCGAGATGTAAAAGTCCTTACGTGTTACGACAAGGTCGAGGCGTGCCATTTGGAAACAATCCAAGTGGATTACGGTCGTTGACACTCCACACGTGGGCTTGTTGGATTTAGTACCGAAGTATTTCCTCAATAAACTACCCTACGTCTTCCTCGGTAGTCGACACGTCGGATAGTTTTATTGGTAAACAAAATTGCGAAGTATCAATTTCTGACTGAGCAAGCTTTGAGCATACTACACAACGCTTGCAAATGGAAGAATCTTGCCTAACCGAGTATCCAAATTTTTTATGCCGCTCGAAGGCCGCCGACACGGCTCAGTGATTACCCAACTACAAAAACCACGGTTGTACGTGTTCTCCGGTGCACGGAAGCGCTTCAGAAATTTAAGTAACATCAGTTACTCGGTTATGTATATGTATATACCAACAAAATTTGCTTAACTCCCATAATATTTATATATTCTATCCCAAGGTAACACATCCAATTTTCAATGATTACCACGTGATACCATTACAAATAAAATATTCCTTATGTACAGAAAAAACGTTTAAACTTTTGCTTTAATAACAAAGCGTCTACATCAAATTTTAAAAAATATACATTTTATTGTATTCGTACGGTATAGACATGATATGTATCCTCGTAAGCCACTGTTGACTAGTAGAGAATGCTTTTAGGATTAGATTCGATTTATATATATAACCTTTTGCCTAAATTTAACTTCATTGTGTTAATTGCGAATGTCAAGTGAATTACTTCGTACATTTAAAGATTGTATTTGAGCCTGGCAAAAACATCTAAGCAGCGATTTGAAATAAATGAAAATACATTTACTCTTGAATCCTGAAATTGAAACAAAATAATATGTATTGTATGTAATTGTATGTATTTGGATTTTTTTTTGTTCTTATTGGGTATGCAGGTATATGTATGAGTACTAAGTATTGCTGTATTGTCTTAATGTTTCCCTTTTGTGGATCTACTTGAACAGGTTGTTAAATGAAATAAGTAGTACCCTTGCATATTGTTACTTTTTGTAATTATTCCTGTTATATTTCCATGTGTGCATCAATAGTTAAACAATTACAGGACGTTTGGAAAAAATTCAAAATTTCTACTTTGGTGTCTATGTGACTGACAAAATTTATTTATACAGACAACCCCGTTACAGTTTTATTATGAGACATCGATAGAGAAAATCCGGTGTTCGTTATACACACAATAATAGTCAAACACTGCATTATTGATTATTATGAATAATTATAATAATTATCTGAGCGTGATTCAAAAATATAAAATATCAAATTATTTTATATTTCATAGTAACAACCGGTGATAAACACAACCTGACTAACATTCCTTTATCGTAATCAAAATAGTAACTAGTATTAAAGGAGGTCATAGGACTAATATTATAAGATGTCATTGAGAAATAATTTTGCTAAACTTCCGGCCTAGATTTACAGTATCTCCTTTATTTCACTTTACTGGCCCGCGCCGACTTTGTTCGGGTTGAATAATTAATTAATATCCATGATATCCATCTAGAATAATATATCTTTCGAACGGTAATTTTTTTTTTAATAAATAAATGCCGTGGTTCCGAAGATTGCCCTCTGCATATACACAAAATTCGCACTTTCTCTTTAAATATTAGTATGGATGAACATAATTATCCCTGAAAACTTCTAAATTATAAGGTTTTTGTTACGAGTAAGGTTCAAATCGTCCAAATAAGTTTGGAGATAAACATTCACTCATTCTGTTTTGTCTTATAGAAAAAAAAACAAATAATCTGGGGTTCGCTTAGACCCAGGATGCTGTAGGATAAAAAAAAATTGGTTATTTTTTATTACGATACCCATAGTTTATTCGTCCGAGGATGGCTCACCTAACTAACTTGTAACGGATTTTGACTCTCCTTGCGTAGACTCGCAGAAAATGTGGTGTGACAACAGAACAGACATCTAGATTGATCAATAGGCAGACAGACTGGATATTGTACCGTCGCACTTTATTGACTGGTTTAAATTTAAATGAATTCAATGTCTAGAAGTTGAAAATTTAATTAAAAGATTGCATTGCGTGTATATACGAGTATATATATATATATGTGTGTGTGTGTGTGCGGTAATATGTAAAAATCACAACTTCGTCATCATTAACATCGCAAAATATTTGCCAGTGTCTAAAGAAAAATAAATGATTCGTAACGCATATCTTAGCGCTTCATAGATGTCGTGAATAATTTAGTATTGTTCGACTGCAGTCTATAGTTTTACTAATATCGCAAGTATTTAAATTAGGTGCTTGTATGGTTCTTTTGTTGGGAGATCTTTTGTTTTTACTAAGACAAGTCAAGTGACCACGGGTTGGTATTGTGCCGTGTAGATAAAGCAAATAGCAACTGTGCATGTAACGAGATATTGTGTTCAATTGGACTTTATTATTATATGTACATCCATCCAAATATAATGTGACTAATTAACATTTAATTTTATGTTCATTAAAATGAAAAAAAAAATTAAGGCCATTACAAATGCAAATAAATCCCTAATTTTTTCAATGGTAGTTTGATTAATATGAATTGTAAAGTGGCGAATGATTATTCTATAGGCTCAGGGTTCTAAACCTGCCAATTTAATTTCAATGTTACTCTTGCATATGGACAAGGCATTAAGGTTGAAAGCGGCTTCAGCGTTATTTTATTGTTATATTTCGCAGTCGATGCCGACAGCTGTTGTAGGAATTATCTAATAGACCATTCTCTCCGTCAGTTCGCGACGGCGATACGGTGAAACACTACCGCATCCGGCAACTGGACGAGGGCGGGTTCTTCATAGCGAGGCGCACCACATTCAGGACTCTCCAGGAGTTGGTCGAGCACTACAGCAAGGACGCCGATGGACTCTGTGTGTCGCTCAACAAGCCTTGTGTGCAGGTCAGTCGCTCATCCATATCTATATCGCTAATTACCGGCCTGTCCAGACTTGGTTCGGTTTAACAATTATCTTAGTGGACAATTTAAATTAACACAAATCGATTCATAGTTGACGAATATCATTATGACTCTAGCTTATTTATATATGATATATAGTCTATGTCCATCCGGAATAATGTACTTTTCGAACGGTGATTCCAGAGATTACCCTTCACATCACAATAATCACACGGCCCGCAAGTATGACCCGTGTAGAA
This sequence comes from Megathymus violae, assembly GCA_003671415.1. Classification (NCBI taxonomy): domain Eukaryota; kingdom Metazoa; phylum Arthropoda; class Insecta; order Lepidoptera; family Hesperiidae; genus Megathymus; species Megathymus violae. The sequence goes on along the minus strand of PDGT01000017.1, from coordinate 4,819,126 downwards.
GTCTCCGTTGCTTGATTATATGAAAAAATTCGTTAGTAATCTATACTAATAATCATATAAGAGAGTGTGAAATTTGTAACTTTGTGTATAAGCGAAAAGTTATCATATAACAACCTCGGCATCTTAATGAAGAATTCTTTTACCTTTTGAAATGCACATTAATCCGGATGGACACAGGTTATATATATCATGTGCTTTCACATATAAATTTGCTGGTCATTTTTTGTTCTATACTTAGAGATTAAATCATGTATTATACTGTACAAAGATAGATAATTGTTGAACTCGAACGAAACCGAACTGGTCGCTAGTTACACATATTTTGAGTGTTAAAAGTCGGGATTATGTTGTTTAATCCACCCCGAGGCTTATTGAAAAGCTGTTCATTTTGGCATAATCATTGAGGCGTGTTATTAATTGAATAACGTACCAATATAATATGCATACATATTATGTCAATATAAATAAATTACTGATATGGAATATTTTGCCGTTTTTAGTGAAATATAAATTGTACGTGTACTCAAACACTTCGACAATAGAAATAACGTTGTACGAGCTAAACATTTATACTGTCGACGTCCGTCTAGACTTTGGTCGTCTAGACGACTAGACAACGCACGACGAAACTACCCTCAAAATATTCGCTTAAAAATAAATTTTAGTTATTTAATAGGAAACCCGTCCTCGCTTCGCTTCAGAATAACTACGCCTTACGATTAGAAATAACACATGCATTGTTGTAGGACTGGATTTTCTCATTGTATGAATTAGAAACATATTTATTTATAAATTTTTTATTCATGGACGGGGATTGGAATGAAACAAACTTTAAATATTAAATGACGCTTACTGCAATACATTAGTGGTAACCATAACGAAATCGGTTAAACAGATTTTGAGATCAGCGCGCCCAAACGTACAATCAAACAGACAAAAATTGTGAAAACTGTTGTTAAAATTGTTTTGGGTTATAAAGGTTATAAAGGCCCCTAATAATCGTTTTTTTTTCATATATCATTCATGTACAGGAAGCGATCAGTTAGAATTTTATTATAATATGTAGGTACCTATAGATGGCAGAAAAATTAAATGTGTAGTAAGTTTATAACTTGTTTATTTAACCATAAAGTTAATATAACAATCGTTTATTATAATAATGAGACGATCAGTAAGTGATAATATTAGGCAAGTAATTAACTAAATATGTAATAACAATGAGATTCCATTAAATTAATTTCCATCCCGACGAATATACATTTGTTGCATTTTCCTTTTATGTTAATTTCGAGGTCCATAAACGACCCTCGAGATTAATGAGCCTTACTTTACTAGCCTTAGGTTAAGTGAAAAACATTATACGAAAATATAACAGACGTTGCTGTGCAAAATGTTTTAAAAATAATTATTTAATTTTATCGATATAGAATATGTCAGTAACTTGTATATAGTCAATTGTAAATCGAAATAAACATATTATCGAGTAGGTAAACAAATACACTATGGGGACGAGATCTAAATCGGTCGAATAATAATTCGTTGATAAATGAGACGTTCATTACCCTTATAAGTTATATAATTATTGGATTATAAAATTATCTTAAATCACAAACGGAATACTGTCAGATGAATATCGCTCGCCTTTCTAAACGTGGTATACTTTTTCATATACGGGCATAAATAACAAAATTCAATATCGGGCGGACAATAAAATTTATGGTCACCGATGGACACCTTCGTGCGGGGCGTGTGAGAAATATTACGAGGCATTGGACGATCGCGCTTGAAATTCACAGAAGGACCGACGCCTTCCTGGACACTAGCGCCGCGTGCACACGGCAATTCTGGCAATGATGGACGCGTTAATCGCACCACTTGTAACTCTTTGTAAAATGTATTATTTAGCTGTAACTAACTGCATCTCGTGCGCAAATTACGTTCACTTTAGCCTCAAATATAAATCATTGCGACGCCCACTTCTACTGCGTATTATTTATTATTGTTCCGGTAACCCAGTTTGCAGTGACCTGCCTGTCCTGGTAGATTGGATAGATTTTTGTGTGATAATTAAATGTTTGTGCTGGGGTCGTTCATGTTTGTGATGTTTCATCTGTGTATTATCCGCGTATCCTGCCACAAAGCGAATCTTAGCGCGAGAGTTATAAGTGGGTCAGCGTTAATTTATTTATTTATAATGCATACTATTTCCTACAAATAGAAATGTGGGATATGCATATGTAGAAAAACCAACTTATGTTTTCACCGAGTCATTTACTTCTGTCTTATCCTGAGAACAGAAAGTTTAATTATAACAAAATTACAGCGGTCGGTATAATGATTGGAAATTTGTGAATAGGCCCTTATAATCGGGTATTTGCCTCGAAATCTTGCATGTGCCGTCGTTAGAGATAAAGCCGCATTATTCGAGGTCCGTTTTGAACGTGCAGAATTCCAAGTGAATTTTAAATGTAAAGACAGCACGTCAAGCTATCTTTCTGTATAGTTTAATAACTCGAGGAACAAGTTAACGCGCAGGAAAATGTGATCTGATGATATTGAGTATTTTTAAAATAATAACTGAGTAATACTAAGAACTTGCCGGTTTTTAAAGATCACATTACAGAATATAAAACAGAAATGCTAATGAGGCATATAGAAGTTACATTCCTAGAATTATGACGCAAGCAAAATTTTTATTTACCTACGTAAAGTCGAGTACGATTATTTAATTAAGTATTATTATTCGAAGTAGAAAATGTAGTAGAAAATGGTAATCGCACAAACAAAAATTTGTTACTTGTTTTTATCAAGCGTTTTATATTTTTCATATTTACCTCGTATGACTAACCTTACTTGTGAATCACTTGGGAAAAGTTGTTTGGCAATCTGTGTAAGTGTTTTTGATATCATCGTGTTGGTACAGATAAAAAAAAAAACAAATGAAACTAAATGGCCGTAAGTGATATGTCACATTTAAACTTTGACCAGTTACTAAGTACAATTTAAAAACTCGTAAGTAGTATATCTGACAACGGCAAATTCCTGTAATGCCAAGCTGATTCGCTGGCAAAAATAACAAGCGTTCTTGCAACGGTAGTAGCACATTCTGCACGTGAACATTGCACGTGGACGTTATGGAGAAACGCACGGAGGGCGCACTGTAAAGTTTCTTAACACGTGATCAATATATTTATTTACAATAATACAATTTACTGCAAAATTTGCTGTTAAAGATTGCAAAAGGCAGTTGTCACATTACGTCTATTATATTAATGGTGCTCTTTTTATTTTCATTTGTCGTTTTTCGGTATACGATCGATACATAATGATAACCTTAACATATGAGCAATTCATAAAGTGCAGGACACTCTGTACTCTATGTCATTTTGGACCAGTCAACGCGCGACAGTGTAAATGTTTGTTTTTTAATATAAGGGAGACGTCAAAATGTTACATGTCAATTTTACACTTCAACCAAACTTGAACTTGGGTACTTAATCACGGATTCTTTCCGATTCTTATAATAGTCATCGAAACGGAAGGTTGACTAGAAACAGACTAGAACTAGAAACAGACCAGAACGAGAAACAAACTAGGACTAGAAAAAGTTTTACAGACTGAATTAGCTGATGTGGTGATGAAAGGTTTATAATACCTTACCATCTTCATGATACATATTGACTGTCTGTGACGGCCGTAGCTTTTGGAAAGTGTTAGTAAATATATTTTCGTATTTCGAATTGGGATAGAGCAATATGCATATTTAATATGTAAAAGAAATACAGTAAGTAAAGTATTTTTACTCAACCAAGCAATCGTCAGCCTGTCATTTTTTTACTGCCAAGCTCTGAACACGACAATGTACTCGTAATTGCGCATTGTTTAATAACTCGAGCTTATTATTTATCCATGTCCATTGTGACTCATAATACAATTCTAGAAAACATCTTCATTTTATACAATATCAACGTATAATATGGTGTTACTTTTTAATTTTTTTCATTTCCTTTTTTTAACGTAGACAACATAAAAAACCATAAAAAACATTAAACTAAATTAATGCTTATGCTAAAAATTGACAAGGTTAGAGAGATACACAGAATTCTATTGTTCAAGCAAGTTTAACCGCTCTGCAGTGTAGTGTGTCGGTGACGTATGGTTCTGTTGCCTTAAGCACGTGCAAATTTATATCCTACTGAATGAGTATTACCAGTGTCACGTAGCAATAATTGTTAATTACATTTAATACATACTCGTATTGCATGAATACTTCATTAACGATTGAGGAATGACGTAACGAGGAATGGGTTGTTCGTTTGTAACTATGATACTTAGTCATACTTAGATATGAACCTACAACGGCTGGTACAATCACACACATGTCAGTTTTATGTTATGTTACTGTCTTGCCACTTAAGAGTACTGTGTAAAGTTTTACTTGACACAGTATTCTGCGTCTGCATTTACGGACATACCATGCACGAATACTATCTGGGTTAAATTGCATGTAAACTCAAACATTCTCCAACTGAAGGCATCTATCTGGTGACATTGCTTCGTTCATTGGTTAGGATGGACCGAGGTACCACAGATAGCTTGTCTTGCAGTGAAACGGTGATGGAATTCCTTGCACTTCATTTTATAATTGTTTGAAGAGTCCGCATACAGAGTTTCATTCACTACTTTCTTAAGTTCATATATCTAGAAATAATTTGCGATTCTTTTATATGACGTGTTTACTTTGAAAAGTGTTTGGAAAAATCATATATTAAAACTAATCTTGAGAACAGGAATCTTAATAGAATTCTTGTTTGAAAGTGATCTAAGAAACTATCGCTTTGAGTTGTATTTGATTTATTGACGTGGTACTGTAATATGTCATACCTACTTTAATCTGTTTTATCTATTCTAACATCAAGTAACAATGTTTCTACTTAACAGTGGTATTTCCACATGGTTACGCAACGAACGATGAATAATAACGTAATAATTTATGAATAAGCATGAATTTTGCAGTCTAGTTTCGCGATCACTCGTCAGATTCACGGCTCCACGTGACCCCCGCATCGTCTTAGTATTATAGGACCCGATCGCTATTGCCAAACTACAAATAACCTTCGGCATGTCATTGAACCATAATATCGATACTAAACAGCTATTTATAGGCAGCGCGTGTGGCAATAAAAACATTCGCGAGCTGTCTTCCTGATAAAAGTGATAATGAATTGCGTTAGACTCGCACTACTACAATCACTAGGTATCGGGTTAGATAACGGTTTGGACAGATATTTGCGTGACATTTAGTGTCTATTGCCAGGTCTTCTTTACGACTATAATATGTTGGTGTACTTTATTGTATAAACTTTTAATGTGGATGCTTTATTCTTTCAATAATTTTGTTTTCTATTATAGTTTCCTTGCAGTTATGACTTTAAATTAAAATATATTTTACTTGACGAGCGTAATTATTTACATAATTGCTAAGGAAATCGACCAAAGCCAAGAGAAAATGCCATGTAAAGAAGATGCTTCATAAACATGATATCTGAGAAGACAATATTTTTCCTATGATACATACTCATTATAGACGCGGCAGCCTTTTCCATTTTGCGTTGAAAGACTATGCTTAAGTTACGTCCTTTATATTAATGAATCTTCGTAACGTATTGAAACCGAAACTAGACTGAGAATGTCTTTATTCGCGACATTCACGAGTGTTCGCGTTGCGAACTTAGACACTGCCTAAATGCTATTATTTATATAAAGAAGGACAAATTGACAAGTTAGTTATGTGTTATGTCACGTAAAGTCATGTTCGTGGAAAAATAGTTGCAATCGATCCAGCGAAACATCACGGTAACACGATAAACAGAAAAAGTAATATTGCTGAACGTTATTCCGGTAGCTATAAAACATTGGATTTTATGAGTCTCATTGAAACTGACGGAAAAACCTAGCTAGCTATTCGGGTGGCGTGTACACTGATTAAGAACTTTGTATGTACGAGTTATTAGGTTACTGTTATTAGGTTTACTCGGATTTTTTCTGCACCGTTGCCGCTTCGCGAGTGTTGCTTATTAGTAAGTAGCACTGGTACTTAATGAAAAAATGTTTTTTACATATACTATTATAGTGAAACATTTAAATTTGTTCTAATTGAACGAAAATTATTTAAATGTACTTATATTTAAAGTCAAGTGTAAATCTTTCACAGTACTACATAGTAGTTGTGATGTAAATCCACTTAATATCATATAAGATTTACAATTTTACACTATTCGAGTGGTATGTATTGAAAACTCGTATTGCTCCGTATTATTTTTATACCTATTTATATTTATTTGTTTATGTGCGTGTATGATTATAATTATCTCAGGATATATTGAAATATGATGAGGACACGTACACACCTCAGAATTCTCCAGTGAAGCGCAAATGACTATTAACATGAATCCTTTCATTGCGTGATCACACCGGAGTCTCAATGTTAGTTTGGTTGAGAAGGTCGGGAGCTGCATGGGCGGATGGCCGCTTGTGACAAAATCTTGAGCGCTCGAAGCATCTAACAAGTCGAAGCCACTATAAGTTTGCAACCTATTGAATTTGCTCCAGCCGTATAGATTATCTATCGAGTTTTACTTATTAAATGGTACAAGCAATCGTATAACGTTTTACACTCGATCGTTATTCAAATATTTTTCACGACTCTCGGCCTCGATTCAATTGAGTTCATAAGACATAGTTTCTATGTAAATATTATCAGACGAACATTTAAACTGTAAGTCATTACAGTGCGAAAAAAGGTTAAATTTCTCTTTCTGTATGCGCTCGGAGGAAATAAATCATCAAGCGATTGCAGTGGCATTTAAGATCATGATAAAATCGCTTTCCTGACTTGAATGTTTTTTTTTAGCTGCACAAGTATTATTTACAGTAAACACTGGTGCGTGAGTCTAGACTCTAGACCGTCACTGCAGCTTTGTTGTTATAATACGGGTACCGAACTTGCAGTCCGTCTGATATTGAACAGGTAGGTACCAGATGCCACAGATATCTGTTAAGAATCTCAAATAGCGCCACGGCCTTATTTGAAGTCTGGTGCGTCGTAGCTGCATCTGTAGATTAATACGGTCTGCTTCCCTTGTAAGCGACTTTGGCCTCTATATCTATTCAGACTGAAACACATAATCGCTTGAAGGATTGGAGGATCGTACATAATTATATAATTAACTTGAAAGTACACATGCAAAGGCAACTTCAGTTACTTACATTATGGAGAACTTTGGTGTACAAGTTACATAATATTTTCCTCCGTCAAGTCAAGTTAGACATAATTTCAAATAGGAACATAACTTAAAAAAATTAGAAATGCATGCTGGATTCGAACACAGACCGATATCGGAAGACCGATACTGAAATCATAATTTGCCTCAGAGCTACAAGTATAACCTTCTGTTCTGATTCGAAACATTATCCTTTTTCAATTTAATATTCTCAATGATGTTGAAGCAGGACAATCTGTTTCGTCAGCTTCAAATACAATAGCAATGAATTCTCCATGGTTACAGTTTTAGACTTGGTATAATATAATTTTAAAATTGTCATTGCTAACTAAAGCGGTATGTATACCTACTGTTGCGTGACTAAGATTAATAACACGTCGTCGCTATCGAGAAACATGTTGCAACTCTAAAAGCTGTCACGGGGGAAAAGTTTTTCCTAGCCAATCGTAGAAATTAATTATTAATTCAACGATTCTAACTTGATCACAGGATAAAACAATCTTTATTAGGTACGGATATCGCGACAAAAGGACAAATTTCAATACTATAGTTATATAGTTCACAGCACGGAGGCCCTGTTCTATGTGAGTCCGATTCGAAGTTGACGGATTTTATTTAATTTCTTCAATGTAAGAAGGAAAATATTGCGAGGAAACCCTGTGAGTTGTCCATTATGTTCTCAATGATGTGTGAAGTCTACCAACCCGCACATGGCCCACGTTGCAGACTATGGCCTTAATCGTTCTCGGTGCTCGGGAAGACCCGAGCCCAACAGTGGGACAATTTGTGTTGTAACGATGATGATAACTACTTTTAAATATTTTTAACATAATAGAACAATCAT
>PDGT01000017.1:4800175-4810711 GCA_003671415.1 Megathymus violae | reverse complement strand
ACTCGTAACTTTCCCACCGATGAGTTTCGGTCTCTTCACATAATGAGAAACTAATATCCCTCTGCGATAGCCACGGGTTAAGATGACGAGGATGTGCGAAACATACAAATCACGTGTTTCATCTCAGTCGTGAAATTATATTAATAAAAATATATTTATTGCTCAGAAAAGAAAGGTACAAATCTCTGATAATAACAAAAAAAAAAAAAAACAACTTATAACTCATCTCACATTCAGGTGACACAGGATAGTAATCTCGTTCAGCGCTGGTTTTCAGCTGCTCTCTTCGCCCTGAGGTGCTATGCTATGCGGGAGTTGAGGGTCCTGGATTCTCCGATTGTCACTCGTTGATAAAAAAAGACGACACATATTGATAATAAAGAAAAATAAAAACAACAGTTAACTACAAAATAAGCTCTCTGTGCGTGTAAGATACAAAATTAATTACATAATAATAATAATAAAAAAAATACTTTAGGTATTTAAGATAAATAATAATAATGATAAGCTTTTCTATTTAATGCAAGTTACAAAAAATCATGATAAAATGCACTAATGATACATACTCTCAGCGCGCGAGCACGACTCACTTACCCCGGCTTAGTTTTGTTTTTAATTGGGAGCTCTTTATTAGTTTTGCCATATTCTTTAACTAGTAGTTATTATACAGTTGAGTTTCACATGAACATTTCAATTGTATATAAGTATAAGTCCTAGATAGCTCGATATATAAGATACCTCGAATAATGTTCTTTATGAAAATAAATGTCTGACGTAAAATCATGAGAATTAACAAAGGCTATTGTTCAGGGTTCAATTCTGTTGATTACATTTTGTGTACTTTAATATGTTTGTAATTGTTAAATTGTTTCACGATAACACGTCACGATCCATTCAAAGAGGTTATTGATTACCAGCCTGTAATGTAAATGTTTTGATGGCACCTGTGTTTTAATTGTCATAAAATTAATGTAAAATTTTATATTGTTCGGTGCATTACTTTATATCCATTTTTATGTAGAATTATTTGTCGTACTTCAAATATAGAATAACTTTTGGAATCAATAATAATTTATAACTTCACAATAGTAAAATTGTCTGTATTATGATGGATGATATGGCCATACACATATCACAATCTCGTGGAACAAAGAACAAACATGAATAAAATTAATACGTCATTTCCAAAACGTCTGTTCGAGTTCTTGGCAGATAAAACTTAACGAAAATCCAAGACCCGAGCACAAACATGTTAAGTCCAGCGGTACCAATCGGCAGTGTTCCAATAAACGAAGTTTCTAAGGCAATCGCAAAAACTACTCATGAATAAAAATAATGTTATACGTTATTGTCCAGTTTCTTGTAATTTAGCCGCAATTTACTGCATTGCTTCCATTGCACTATATTTACCCAGAAGCCATACCTCATACTTACGTGGAAGCTCTTCAATTATTTATACATCACATCGTAATTCAAGAGGAAAGATTAAGTAACATGTTAAAGGAAAAATTTGTGTCGTGCAATTCCAGTAATAATAATACTAGGAACTATTGACAATTATCGTAATTGATATCAACAACCCATATTGTATTATAAAATATAAATAAATTATCATTAAAAAACTTCATTAAGTTCATAATTCCACTTTTGAATATTTAATAGATGGAATCTTCCAATCCAATCCAAATAGGTCCTGCGACAAGCCGAAATACCTTTGGCTCTTGTGAAATTTTATTCGTGTTCCGTTTTGTTTAGATGTGCAATTTCTCAACTTCGATGCGGTTTGCAGTGCAATACAAGATTGCGACATGCAATATTTAGTGATGCGCGTGTATTATACAAAGTGGGGACGGAGTCTGAATATCCGATGGCTCGATGGGTCTTCATCGTTTCGCTCCAAGATGTAGATAGGCTATGCGTGATGAAAATATTGTTCACATTAAAACGTCTCACTGTGTCAGATGCGCCCTACTACGCATAGTAGTAGGTACACATATTGCATATCTATTGTATCCATTGTATGTTCCTTACATGGAAACTTTCCACGATTTAGCAAGAAATTGTGGCACGCATATGATATGATATGGGTGACACAGCTGGCAAGCGAACAGCCGGGCCGCATGGTATTAACTAGTCGCAACCGTTGACGTCTTCATTACCGGAGGCTTTACAACCTATAAAAAAGCGATAAACTCTAAACAATTGATCCCAATTTGGATTTACAGTACAATAGTAACTCGCTCTCGGTTTGCTTTGGAAAATTCCGCGGGAAAAAATTTCATTTCCCGCTATCAACGTGAAACAATTTTTGCTAGTTTTTATCAGGTGTATTATAATTACCTATTTAATTTTTACCCCATACAACCTAAACCTTGCTCATGAAAAATGCTCGCTCGTTGTAAAAATTACATGTCAATGAGTGAAGTAATATTCTTGATTATGCTGTTCAGACAGATACCTTTGTTTAATACTATGATAATGACATCGCTCCAGAATCTTTCTTTTTGTTTTTCAACTACAATTTTCTCACTGGTAGATTGTAGGTTATTATACCCCTGTGCCGCTTTCAACTTTAAATAAAAAAAAGGAAAATTTCAATTATATCAACCTTTCGGATGAATAATTCTTAGTGAATCCGTAAGCGATGAGCAAGCGCGGGCGGGTGGTCGCGGTCGACGGCTGCGGACGGCGGTTTTGTGTTACAACGCGCTGTGAATTAAAAATGAAACCAATAATATCTTGTGGTGCTGTCGAACGTTGCCCATGTGTCTAACGCGTTCTTCTTTGTGATATAAATGTAGCTAGCCATCTATCGTGTCTATTTATATGAATACAGAGGCGCTCATAAGCCGACGGTTATTGCCAATCGTAAGTGGTCGACCGAGTTAATCAACTTCGGCATTTTAGAGAGTTGGATGTCAATAATTGCTCTAGTGAACAAAAATTCCATGTGCGTGCGTTGCCGTGCTTCCTGGTGAAAATTAAGATATCGGTTTCCGTTAAATATAAATGTATCTATATTGTGGTCGCAATTGGCCTTTTGATAAAAATAATACGTAAGAGAGTTGCGAATACAAAAGAAAAATTGTCTTTCGCGGGCCACATTAAAGGATTCCCCTTAGCTACGAAGGAGCTTTTGTTTCTCGAGATACATGTGTCGCTCTTACGCCTGCCTATAAAATTAAAAATAAAATATATGAACTATGCAATTTAATATTGACAAACAATTGTCTCCACTCATTAAATGTTCGCCGCTAAACAAATAGACAAGCAAATAGCTGTTACATGTACTTGGCAAATTCAATTAACATAATAATTGCTCTTTATGATCCATTGTGTTGTATTCTATTTTTTATAGAATCACTCGGGTCTCTCGGTTCAGATGAACTTGGCCGACATAAATATGAATTCGTGATAAATGGACGTACGTAATAATTATGAGACGCTTATTTATATTCCGTCAGGGGACAAGCGACGGGAGGAGACCCATGTTTTGTGTTCCAATTAAATTTGTGTAAGAGCAGAGTAATAAATAGAAAATGTTTTTTGAAAGGAGACCTAGTAAATAAGATAACAGCATGGATGAATGAGAAATAAATGGAAAAGCAGATCTATGGAGCTTATACGTCATGTAATTATTAAGTTGGGTTAAAAAACGGAAAGAAGTACCCCAACTGATGAGACATATATGAAGACAATCAATGTCAAGTGTAGACACGATAGGGGAATGTTAGAATTGTACTGTTTAGCTGTAGATAATTTCTGCGCACTCTGTTGGGAGACAACGGTGTGTTTAACGTTTATTTAATTTCCTTCTGTCATTTTCCACTCGTTAATCCTGAGTGTTGTTTGGAGGACGTGTATGTGTTTGCTGCAAAATGCGTCGGTTTATGTAAGTGTTAACTGTGAACTGGGTGCTGTAAAATACAAGTAGTGAAATGACCACCCGTGTTAAGCATTGCCGAAGCGTTATGAATTACATGCCGTAGTTTACTAGCGCCCGACTACCTCGCAAAGGTCTCCTAACAATCGACGAGACCTCGAATGTGATGCGTCCGAGTATCAGTCTAATAACACGCCACAGCTGCAAAAGGACAACAACCGTTACAGTTTGCTTATCTATTATAACTTGCGAGGCATGAAATCGATGAAGGAAATTTTTCCGCTAGCAATCCACCCATCCTCGCGACCACTTTACGTAACACGGTCGATTGTTTAAAATTGAAAGATAGCCCGTAGGAGGACTGCGAGCGTAACCGTTGCAAGGCTATTCGAAAATACTCAAGAGAAGCTCTCGTCCGATGTACTCGTTGAAGCGTGTTATGCATTATCATATCGGTGATCAGTTGACCATACATTGGTGGCTTATCTGTCACATGGACGATCTGCATTTTACAAACGTATTAAACATTGTACACTATAATATCTCAGCAGAAGTGTACATATATTCGCAAATACCATTGTGATTCGGGTGATCTGGTCACACATAATATTTTTCGAAGGTTTTGGGGAATTCCGCCTATAATATCAAATCGGAATCTGAAAACCTCAATAAATGACTCAATATTTAACAATTTCAATGCATATTACTTCATAACGGCACCCGATCTATTCGTTTTCAAATCGTATTCCATATAATTTACTTCTATTACGTTACTAATCGTTACGTATTCTATCATTAACTATTAAGTAATTAACTATTAAGGATACGTCTGTTGGCCTGACAATGTGTATTGGCCTTTAACAAATATGGCGTTTTTGTTTTCTGTTTTGATCTCCTTGATTTTAGTCGTACACGTGATCCCCAGCGACACCGCTGCATTACTTAGCCCCAAAACCTACAAAACCCTTTTCTACGTTGTTATTAGACAAGCTTTTAGCCGCGATCCCGCCTCTCGTGAAACGATGTTGTGAATGGCGCCCTAAAAGCCGTGCATTCCTAAAAAGGGCTCTTCACCCTTGCTTGCTTTATTTTCACATATGTTTCTGAGGCTGAATGAGTCAATTGAATATGTCGAATGGTGAAACAAGAAGGCATACAAAATAAAATCCACCAGCAAAAATAATCAATAAATAAATAACGTTTACACACTCACACCCTCGCACTAGGATTCCCTGTGTTGCGGGTGGCATGGACATACACAATTGTCACATCACAAACACCCATGACCCATGAACAAACATTTATCTGTCACATAAATATCTGCCCCGGCCGGGAATCGAACCCGGGACCCCACGCTCGGCAGGCAGGGTCGCTACCAACTGGGCTACGGGGTCGTCGAATACAAAAATATAAACGTATACAAAACCCTAAGTTACAATCTTGTGTACCAAAAATGTTAGCATTAGCGATCTTGAACTTTAATTCTTGACAATACACGCCGACTTCACTACCCTAATATGGAGATGGAGATTTTTACTGTACATTTTAACCTTTATGAAAGTAAATAATATTAAGAAACGCAGATTCTTCCAACGAAAAATAGATTCCATATATATGCTCGATTCAACTTGCATACTTTATAAAGAATACTACATTTTATCTGTATTGTATGTACTAATATAGGAATGTAATAAATAAATAAAATTTAATTTGCAGGTAGAGAAACCAGTGACAGAGGGTCTGTCGCACAGAACGCGCGACCAATGGGAGATCGACCGTTCCTCCTTGAAATTTGTCCGCAAACTCGGCCACGGCCAGTTCGGCGAGGTATGGGAAGGTTCATGGAACAACACGACACCGGTCGCCATCAAGACGCTCAAGTCGGGCACAATGGACCCCAAGGACTTCCTCGCCGAGGCTCAGATCATGAAGAAGCTGCGGCACACCAAACTGATTCAACTGTACGCCGTCTGCACTCTAGAAGAACCCATTTACATCATAACTGAGCTAATGAAGAATGGATCGCTTCTGGACTTTTTGCAAGGTGAATGTGAATTAGTTTTGTGACGCAGTTTTATTGTAAGATTGATCTAGTCGTTGTTTGTTATGAATATAGAGAAACCTTTTGTTTATTATATTGCATAATTTTGGATTTATTATACGCTACAGTGTTTACGCTAAAGTGTTAAGTTCTATGTTTCCTTTCTTTTGGTGGGTCTACTGGAAGAAATTTGCATTATATATGAAATAAGTAGTACCCTTGCACACGGTTAACTTTCGTAATTTTTTCAGTTATATTTCTGCGTATGCATTAGTAGTTAAATAAAAATTAATATTGGTTGTATTATTGATGAGGTTTCAAAAAATAAATTTTAATATCAGAAATGCATCCAAGCACAAAACATAGAACATAAGCTCAGTCATAAATAATAAAAGATCAACATATAACTACAAAACTATTTGAACTTTTAAATTAATTAAAATTTTATTTATTTCCCAGATATGCTATTATTAAAAGCATTAGAAGAATAAACGCCTCATTTACAAGTTCCGTTGGTATTTCAAAAATCAAACTGATAGTTATATACTAATTTTCTCGCGCAGGCAAAGGTCGAGTCCTGAAGCTTCAGCAGCTGATCGACATGGCTGCGCAGATAGCCGCTGGCATGGCGTACCTCGAGTCGCAGAACTACATCCATCGCGATCTCGCCGCAAGGAACGTGCTCGTCGCGGACTCGAACATTGTCAAAATCGCCGACTTTGGCCTCGCCAGGCTCATCAAGGCAAGTCTTGAAACACGCACGTAGCTCTGATGTCCAAAATAACTTTATTTACATTGATTGTTCGTCCTCATTGACGTGGAGGCCATGCGAAACTGGCCGATAATCTAGAATTTAATGATTTGCTGAGTGAGATTTATCACCATAGCGTAATACACCAATTAAGACTGAGATAAAAAAAAAAACTTTAGTTTAAAAAATACTTCAATTGATAATTGTTTATAACTCGTGAATTATGGTGTTGTTATAGAGTTCGATGTGTACGTATCAAGTTTTAAATTTCTTGTTCTCTACTCTTCGACTGTACTTATATATATCGTTTTACTTAAATATGCTTTTTTTTCTTAGATTTTTAACCTAATAAGAATGAGACCCAGTTACGTTATTGCATTAAATATGACAAAGTCGACAGTAAAACTTGATTCCAATTACGTTGTTGGTATTCAAAACCAATGAAGCGACCTCTCAGCACCAAATGAGCCACGGGGCGGACATTACTATAAAATAATATGCAGTCCCTTTGACTAAGGGAAATCGTGACGAATTTTAATCATCTTAAAATGTTTCATTAGAAATTACAAACACATTACCTGTCCTGAGGTCAGAATTGGAGAGATTTTGATTTGACTTGATATACATTTTTTGACTGTCGACATCGCTAATGTGACAAGAGAGACAGACACGTAGAAATTGCGCATACCCGAGAATATTCTAACTGTACATGGAGTTTGCAAATTTAGATTCCAGCACTTATTTTTCCAACCGATCCACTGAAAAATATCGTTGTTAAAACTAAAATCACCCATTGTTTCGTGATGCTTTTTGTTTGCTTTTGTGTTTTGTCGGTCGGAACTCGCGAACGGTAGATACCTACGTCCGCTCGCCACCGTCCGTGACAATGTACGTCGGCTCGTCGCACATCTCGTTATCACCCAACCGAGTGACAGTTCAGCTTCCATTGTAGCGCCCGTCGAGTTTGAGGTTAATTGCCGTGGGTGGCAAACCTCGCCGGCGTCGTATATACCTTGGAAGTAATGAACACTTACTGTAAATGCACCGCAAAGTTATTGTGAGTCACGTGCCAGTTGTTTACAGTAACACTTCCCCGTGCTGTATCGATGACTAGCGACCGGTCCCGACCTCATACCGGTCGTACGATTATGTGCCATATTGAAGTAGCTGATATCTTATGGATATAATGTAACATATTATTATTATATAATAATTATTCCATGACATAGCCTATGTCGATACGTAATAATGTATCTTTAAAATTGTAAATAAATTTTTGGAGCTGCTGTTCGGGAGATTACTGCCCTTGCCTGGACACAAACTCACGAAATTCGCACTCGGTTTGTAATATTATATAGCCTACACTGTAAAATTTTACATGTGGCCGTTGCTTAGGAAGTTTCAACAAGATGCTGAATTAATAATAAGCTCTGGGATTTTAATAAGTCATTATCTTTCACTACCCTTACGTAAACTTTACTAACTTGCCTTAATTAAATTTTAATCAACTACACCGATGTATATTTGGATTGATAAGTCCTTCTGACATTAAATATAGAACAATATCTTTAATGAGTTAATTATTGAGTAACAAACTTCCGATGGCGGCGGCGCACAAAAAATATCAAACAGACAAACACGACTTTGAAACATGCAATTATATCGTTTTTAATAATCGGTTGAGTATTTTAATAAATAAAATTAGTTAGTTGATGTCGTTCAACAACATGGACTCTCCAAGGCAACGAACTTTTAATTAACCACGCTTCCAAAACGTTCATGTTTGAACTGCAACCGACACGACATTCCACAAACAGTAAAGTATGTATAAAATTCTTCATTGCATACCAAACATATAGATAATCAGCAGTCATGTCATAATAACATACTGTGAATGTATGTATATATAGGTGGTCCAACATAGATAGGTTTGTAACTATGCAGTAGGTCTGTAGGTATACGACAGGTCTGTAGTTATGGAATAGGTCTGTAGGTATGGGATAGGTCTGTAGGTACATATGCGATAGGTCTGTATGTATGGGAAAAATCTGTAGGTATTTTTACCTATAATATGTCATGTTTTTGGGAACTATACATTGAAATAATAAAACAAGAATATTCAAGCAATTTTTTAGCAATCTATAAGCATGACATCATTGGTTATGAATAACATTCGATATGCAGTACAGTGAATTCCACATCGTGGGATTTGAGTTTGAATCCCAGCCAGAAAAGATTATGTCACAGACAATTGTTTGTTCGACCAATTTTGGTTATCGGTATGTTTTAGTTGTATGCCACCCGCGACATGTGAGATATGAGTGTATTTATTTTTATTTTTTTTGCATCTACAGGAGGACGAATACGAGGCTCGCGTGGGAGCCAGGTTCCCCATCAAGTGGACGGCCCCCGAAGCAGCGAATTATAGCAAGTTCTCCATTAAGTCGGACGTCTGGTCGTTTGGCATTCTTCTCACCGAACTCGTCACGTACGGTCGGACGCCTTATCCAGGTAATTGGAGTTTAACATATCAACATCTAGTGCTATCCAAAATCCGGTTATAATTTAGATTTTATACGATAGATGGTAGAAAATGACGAAATTTATTATCTCGATCAACTAATAGATATTGAGGTTCCAATTTAGTATAAAGAGATCGATCACATTTTGATTTAACAATCTTGTTTTTATTTATTTATATTAAGTACTACTGTCACGGTTGTAAATAGCAAATTGACACAATTTTGATCAACGCGCAAAGTTTTTATGATTTTAATTATGTGCAATGTTTTAGTTTTTAATTAATATTATAACAATGTCTAAAATGTATACATGATACAAACATTATTACACTTTTTATTTTAAAAGAGGGTAGTAGCTAGGTTGGCATAAAATAAATTTACCACCCACGCATAAATACCATGGGGATTGAACTTGGCTTATTTGAACAGGCATGACGAACGCGGAAGTGTTGCACCAAGTGGAGCACGGGTACCGCATGCCGTGCCCGCAGAACTGCCCCGCGGCGCTCTACGAGATTATGCTCGAGTGCTGGCACAAGGATCCGCTCAAGCGGCCCACGTTCGAGACGCTGCAGTGGAAGCTCGAGGACTTCTTCACGATGGACAACTCGGAGTACAAGGAGGCATCCGCCTACTGAGCCCGGCCCTCCCTGCCGCCACACCGACACGCGCACACGCATCACGTAAGTCACACACACACATACATTCATATCTCTTTTTTATTTTGATTTTTTTTATTTGAATAGCCAACAAACGTGTAAACGGTCCACCGGATGGTAATAGGCCAAGGAGGAAGCGGACAAACTGATTGTAAACTGATTTACCAACACTGCAATGTTGAAAATTGTAATAACAACTAAAAACTAGTGAAGTCATAAAGTCGTCGTGCGTCGTGAAAGACTAATAAAAATGATGGATGTGAAGTCGCTCTGTAGGTCCGTGCATGAATATCATTTCATTTAGAGAATTTATTCCAGTAAGTTTTAATGAAATTGACTTTCAATTGCGTCGAAGTGAGGTGCGCAACGTTTACTAGTTATTTTATTGCACGCTTTTGCAAGATTAAAGAACGAATTTTTAATCAAATATGTTTCCCCCGCTCCGTCCGCAGACTCCAGGGCTGTACCACATGCCGCCTGAGCTGCAATTGTTGCACGGCAGCGCCTCGATGCAACATCTCCAGATGCACCATCTGGCGACGCACGCGGCTTTAGCGTCGCCCGCGGCGCTCCAACACCAGAGCATGGGACAGCTGCACCCGGGGCCGCATCCGGTCGGTCACACCCACCAGGTGCCACATCCGGTTGCTCACCCCCACCAGGTGCCACATCCGGTTGCT
>PDGT01000017.1:4641329-4800061 GCA_003671415.1 Megathymus violae | reverse complement strand
GCCCCGCGTACCCCTTCATCGACGTCTCCTGACTACTTCCATCCGACCATCAAGCCATGGACCCAAGGACGAAGCACTAGACGTGAATCTAGTGGAAATTTGACGAAGCAATGATCATATAAAATACTATAAAATGCAAATGTTCATTTCCGATTTCCCCTGGATTTATCTCAAGCTATTGAAACATATCTCCCATGCGCATCATCCTAGACGAATGAAATCGTCAGTCACTTCCTTCATTTTTGTACTTATTTCTAAAAGATCTGTATACGCAGTTCTATCGTGCGTCCACTGGCCATAGTGAGTCGACGAAGTTCAATATTTATCCTGTCCAGCTTTTAGAACGTGTAACGGACGTTATGTATGAGAATTATCGCAAGGCGTTTTAATTCGACTCTATTGTGTCTAGTGGGCGCCAGCCATCATTTTTCATCCAGAAATGAGACAAACAATCGCCATCTGACACTATGATGAGTACTGATTTTCTTTTGACGATTGATTGTGAAAAAGTTTGAATAGTAAAATTTTGCCACAAAATGTCGGACGCGATTCGGCGTTTCAGGGCTGTTCGAAATCAAAAGCCCCACACTGGAAGCAAAGTATACGATACAATACTAATATTTAACTTATCGACAATGTAGTTTGTCTGAACTTAATCAACGGATAAAGAAACGAAATACGCCATCGATTGATATTCGATCGAGGGAAATAAAATTTCAACTAATTAATACCTTCCTATGTCGTTATGTGTGCTACGTAACGTAACATAACCCTATCTTGATCGTTTGTAACATTTATACAAAATTGTTGATAGTTCAGTGGAAGTTGATAATGTTATCCGTGATGTTTAAAGTTATTGTAACTCAGATAGATCGCTCTTAGGTTAGGACATGTGGAAACACTGCCCCTCGGGGTTGTCAGTAGGATTTGCTTGTTGGTACGATATAATTAGGGTAGGAAAGTTTTTGCATGAAGCAGTTGTGGAAGCTGAAGCGGCGACATTAAGTAATTTTATGACTTTTCGATCGATATGATGAGTTGTTTACACTATCAAAAATAATCGAAACGCGTTTAAGGTAACCTAGGTCAACCGGTAATATTTAATAATAAATGAATATGGAGAATACCGATCGAGTTTTTGAGTATGAGGTGAATGATTCGATTGGCGAACGATATAAATTATAAACGACGGAAACTTAATACAATGTCAAATAACGAAACAATTATTCTTGAAGGTATTACTAATTCGTCTATCGTAAAATTTTGACAATACAATATAATTATGTGATTTTATTTAGAAAAATGTTTTTTCTAAGTTATGATCATTTACTTCCATACGAAAAAATAGTTTAAACTTTGAATATCTTATTAAAGATATTTAGTTCGGTGAACATATAAATAATCTTCCCTAAGATTTGACTATTTACTATAAATTGTTAAAGAATAAGTTGCATCCGCGTATCTAGATTGCAAAGATGAGCGTGTTCCGCTATTCGCCTCGTAAATGTATCCGGCTTACGGCATTTAAGATTAGACACCCTTTGGGTTGGAAATGGGCGCGGGCGTAGTGTGGAAGTTGAGCAAAAGATGTGTATGTGCGTGATTCGGAGGAAATTTAGGTTCGGCAGGGATTAGTTTTCGTGCATCGAGCACGAAATTCGAGTGGATTTTACGTTTCATAAGGCGAATTATCCGACTAGGTATTCTCACCTTCGTGTACCATGTTTAAAGTAGAATATCGACATTGGTGATGAATGCCAAATAATCGTAATAAAGAACTGAATTTTATATATATATATATATATATATATACATAAATGTATTAACTGTTCTGAGGGTATTTAGACGTTAGGCCTTATTTATGTAATTTTATGCGACTAGCTTTTCTAAATCATTTTGGATACGAACCTTTTTATTTGTAGTACACGTGAGACAATGGTTTATTTAGTGATGACTTGCTATAACTTCGAGCTACAGTTTTCTGTAAAGTCAGTGTCTGCTAAAAATTACGACAATGTTTTAACTGAACTGGACATTTTGTTTGTGCCAAGACAATTTAGTTGTAAGCGAAGGTTTTATTATTGCTATAACTGTACGAAAACAATAAATATAACTATATACCCATTTAAAAATATAGTACGATTGGCCTTAAGTTATATTTTTTAACGTGTAGGTTTTGTATCCTAACCATACCTATAGATACACTACTCAACATGTAATTTCTATCATTCGATATGTCAGTGTGCAATATTTATAATTCGAAAACCGGTGCTTATTATAGTTATATGTAAGAAGAAGATTCCGAAAAAAACAAATAACTATGTATGATTTGCAATGATCTTGTCACATCCTCAGAACATTTAACAAACGAGTAGCTGATTGATGTAAGCTTAAAATTTAAATGAATCTTTGGCAACGAGGTTTTTACCGCTTTGCTGCGGGTAGTACAACTCCTTGTTTTATGAAATAGATCTACGCACCATTACGTGTAAATAGTACCGAATGTAGCATTGGTTGTAAAGTGTTTATGAGTGTTATTAGAATGTGGATATGTGCTATTAAGCGTTGTCGATTACAAGAAGTCAACTGACTCAACCATTCCAATTGGATTATTGCAGTAAGATTAAAGTTGTGACGGTTGTCATTTATCGAGTTTACTAATCGGGGTGTTCAAACGAAAATTGATCGCACAAATAAGTAACTTTTGACTATCTACATAAGTAACTTTTGACTACCTACGATGGATGGGTGCCTCAATTAATTGCATTTTTGTCACAAATAAAAAAAAAATTATTCATTTGTCGAAGTTTGTTCACTTTGGCCGGAGAGTATCAGAGTACAAGCATACGTTCAGCTTTATAGGCAGCGTTCGTACCATCTCATGTGATAGTGGATTAGTTGAAAGTTGAAGAACGTGGCCCTCTAATAGTTCATTAGGTAGAATTAACAAATCGAAATTTGAAATACATAGTATATTATTATATTAGAATGTAAGTGTCACTAACATCGCCAAATACTCCCCAAAGTGGACAAGCGTAAGGATTATTCATTATTTATATACGCACTGTGGATAGAGCACTTTTGTATAAGGACTCCCATTCAAGTGGCCCACGGTCTCATCTTACGTTGAGAAAATTATCCATTTATATTTTTTGAATATTGGTCAAAAGGTATTATACTAATTATACATGTATACAAGGTAATTTGATATTATTTACAGTACTCGGGAAAATCCTACAACGGCTATTTACTCCCCTGTATTATTTTCAATAATTTATTTAGTAAATTTAAGTCGTCGTAAGTTGTAGCTGTATTATAAACTTGCTTTAGGCTTTATGCTATATCGCGATGGCTAAGTTATGTATGTCTTGTATGGCAATAATATAATTGTATTCTTATTTTAATGTTTAGTTAGCCAATTTTAAGTATATTATGCCATCACAATAATTATTTTGAAACCATGAATCGGATGCGTACAGATGTAGAGAGCGAGTGTTGAATATACTTAATAATAACTAGCATACATAATGTTAATTGTTGGTGTGTTATATTACACTATGCGTGGTTTATTAATGTACAGTTTTATCGATTATTCGTATGTCGATGATTGGAAGGTGAAACCGTAAATTCTAGTGCGATTGACAATAGTCGATACTGTCTGACACGTGAACTAAGGTCTTATTACCTCCGAGTATCAATTAAATATATTTTAAGTTTACCCCAGTCTGGTATTACACTGTCGTCATTGCATTTTTCGCCTTTTACTGTTACAATTGTCGTATAAAAATTTTCGCACATGTTTATAAATTTTTACATTACACGTACGAAACGACAGTGTAACACCGGCCTTATTATATGATTATCATTATTGTATTTCACTTATTTGTAAAGATTTTTTTAACAACAATAAATATAAATGTGAAATATATTTTTGTTTTATTCTTTTCGTTAATCACCTGTAATTCTCATGGGATCATTAATATAAATTCCGATTTGGTGGACAGTTCTAGATGAGTATTTATATGTAAGGATTCGGAAAAAAAAAATTCCGGCTGACATCATATTTAAGTAAAAGAAAATAAAACAAATTCAGGATACTATATTTTTCAATTTATCAATCACATCAATAATTCTTTTTCTATAATGGTTTAAAGCTGCGTGATCCACTCGGCAAAGTAGTGAAGTACTGTTTTCAAGAGTTTGTATAAGAGAATTTGTCTCGTTGGTATTTAACTTGGCTTTCTTTCTGGTGGGCTCTTCTATGTCATCGTCAAATGAGAAACCGCCCAAGTCGAAAGTGGATTTGGTACCTTCGACAAGTCGATGTCCTGAGCAATCATTGCTTAAAATTCTTCTGCATTTGTGAGTATATTCAAAACGAGAAGTCGCTATTAATTCCTGTTTCCATTCGAAACTTTTAGAATTACTTTTAACATAACAATTACAATTAAGTTCTCGCCTCAGTGATTCCTCATCATAGAACATTGCCGAGTTAATCTCGTCCAACTGTTCCTTGCATCTATACTTGGTTAATATCTGTAGTAAATGTGGTTTAATCCAAGTTTCAACACCCCGCAGTAAAATACTGCATGTGTCTCTAAAAATATTATATATAATACGTCGGTTTTCGTCTTCCACACAACTAAATGTAAGTTTGCAAAATAAATCCAGTAGTAACAATGTTATGTCCGTGTTGCAATTGCTCAAAAGTGTTGCCATGTTGTGGAGAATCTAAAGCAATAACAAAAATATAAAACGTTTGTTGCTATTATTACAAAAAATGTACTGTATTGTAACCTGCAACTGATGGTCTTATGTCAACATGCGTTTTACAGTCTGTTATTTTAATGGATTTACAACGACTTATGATTGCAGAGAAAAAAAAACCGGTCTGTCAAAATGACACATCAACATTGTCCCGCAAACAATAAATCGTAAGGTAAACTATGAAAAGGTATTTATAAAATAAATACCTTTTGCCCATATGGATTTCAAAAGTTTTTTCCAAGTAGCTATCAAGAAGCGAAACCAGATGTTGGATAACGGCTTAATTACTACCACAACACACTTCCATCATACACACACCCAATCGGATTCTGCTCCCAAACAAAACTTCAAATTCACTCTGTAGAAGCTACGTCCATATTCTGTATTAATAAAAAAAACTTAAGTATTACAACTTTAATCAATCTCACCTTTCCTAACGAAGCACTATTTAATTTCAATGCGATACAGTCCGTTAAGGCGGTCAATGCTTCCAAATATTCAAAGTACCACACAGTTTCAGCTGCATCGAAATCTTTCGAATTAATATAACAATTTTTGTGACAGATTTTCGACCACAACCTCACTATGCACTCGTCAACTGCATCACTGTTCTCCAAAAACAAACATGTTGCAGCTACTTTCATAACTTGTATCTAGAATAAAAAGTATTATATTAGTAACTTCATTTGCAAAATGATAAACACGAGATATTTACTAAGCACCTGATATAAAGATTAACAGTTGTTGCGCTTAGTGGTTGTAAACATAAGGATTGTTTCCGCGGGACTGCGCTTTCATAATTCATTGTGGATTTCATATTACATCGTAGATTATTAGTTCGGTCGTCAATCCACTTAACTGACCCTAAGTGAAAAAATTGTGCCATTAAAAGCTATATTTCATGAATAAAATTAACATATTACCAAGTGATCCATTTGTTGCTCGGTCACATCCTGCGATTCGAATAACTCATGTAAACAGTTCTTCAAATTTTCCAACACACCAGCCTCGAGATTTCTTCTCAACGGGTCCGGCAAGTTGGATACTTTCAATGCAGACCACAACGCACTCTGCGGCTCGATCTCTTTGCTCATAATCCTCTTAACTTCACCCGATGATACTTCAAAGAGCTTTCCAATGAGGTAAGTTAAATGGGCCTCTTGTGGAGAGTTGTTAAAAGATCTATGATTTTGTAGTCTCTGGTATATTTTCACTAGAGATGATAAAATATTTGAAGCTAACCTATCATTATTTATCCTGAAAATAAACACACGAGGAGCTGACTTATTTTTATTATCATCATAGGTTAATTGCATTGCATGACTGCCATTCATTAAGAACAGATTGTGTAGAACGGGTTTGTCTCGTCAAGGTCGTGCATCTTCGTGATTTGTCGAGTAAAGAAGTGATATTAACTAGAATTAATATCGGTCTGAATGTTTCAAATAAAAAACACTGAATTATGAAAAAAATCATTTATTCCTCAAAGTATTTACAAAACTAAGCAAACAATCCCTTACTCCAGTCCTAATACATGATATGGCAGCATGCTGAACCATATATAAATGTACGGCATTACATACATATATATACAAATGCCAGAGTACATGGAGGGGAACACCTTAAATCAGTGAATCTGGTTGTCTCAATGAAGTCGTTGTAATCAGTCACACAATCCAGCATACCAAGCGAAAGGTCGATTTCCAACCGGAACAGATATTTATGTGAAACAGTGTGCTTAGTTTTTGGTGTACGTGTTATTTCATTGTATGTTGTCCTGCCATCCGCGAGAAGGAATCACCGAAATTTGTCTTCACCGAAATAACTGATGCTTAATAAGAAATACACCCGTAATTTGAAAACTTATACGAGCAGGATTCGAACTCGACTCTCCCGTTAGGGTGGCCGACGTTCAAACCACTGGGCTATCACTGCCATCAGCGATTATTTACTATAAATATCTATTTTTCTTGAGAACCATTTACTATAGACAATTTAGTTAATACGTCGTACGTAACACGCACCGTGACTCACTGACCGAACACAAAACGTGTAATTATAACTGTTTATCAAACTGAATTTATTATCACACTATTGTAAAACTTTGCTTAATTTATAGATTCTTGTTATCGCTAAGAAAATTTAAATATGCTATTCAACGATAAAAAAATATGTAAAAGGCGATCAAACAGGCATACGGCACACCTGATGGTAAGGGGTCACCGTCGCCCCTGGACACGTGCAGCATCCCGGGTGCTGCAAATGCGTTGCGGGCCTCGGAGAACACAATAAACACTCTTTTTGAAGAACCCCATATCATAGAGCAAAGGGAATGCCTAACTTGCAAATATCAACCTTAAATGACATTGACACCGTGTATGAAAAAACGTCGTTTTAGAACTTCAACTGTGTGTATGTGTGTCCATCCCGCACACTTCGAAAACTTACCTGATTAGAAGCACCCATAGATTAGACGAAAACATCGCGCTATAACTGTCGGTGCTCATAATCGCTTCGAACATGTATGTCTCGAGCAGAGCGTACTGGTCGCATGTGAAGGTGGTGGCCAGTGCTACCGCGTGGACGAGCAGATGTTCGTACAGAGTGAAATGCCTCTCGCGACCTGCACCGCCCTTGCTTTGAAACCCAAGTCCCATGTTGAACCAGCAGTGACCTAAAATGTCATGAAAATTGGTACCCAAATGTTCGCGGAAATTTATACATGTAATAAAATTCTAACTGATCGCTTCCTGTACATTGAGGATATATGAGAAATACTACTATTAGGGGCCTTTATTAACGCAATAGAACCCAAAACAACAGTTGTTAGAATTTTTGTCTGTTTGTATGTGCGTTTGTTCGCGCTTATCTCAGAACCGGCTAAACCGATTCGTTACGGTTTTCTCTAATGTACTGTATTGTAATGTAATGTATTTAAAGTTATCGTTTCATTTACATCCGTCCATAAATAAAAAAGTTGCAAATTAATAAAAATACTTTCTTATTAACAGAACTGGAAAACCTAGTCCTAAAACAATGCAGGTGTTTTCTCTAAACCTAAGGTAGTTTTTAATTCACACCGATTTTATGATTTTTTTCCAAGACAATTAACTCGATGGATATTAGGAAAGTTGCTGTAATTTTTAAAAACCAAAGATTGAGAGCGTAACCTTCACCGTAATTAATTTGAGTACCTACCTCGAGTACCTAGTTGTATAATATACGAGTATATACATATACACGTCAAGCTACATTAAAAAATATTTAGAGATTATTTTTATTTAAGTGTTTTGTTACATATTCAAAATAGAATAAACAATTCCTGTAAAAATCTCATACAATACGCCGACTACATCTGTCTTTTTTTTTACTAACATAGTTTTATACCGATCTTCACATTATATCTATTCTAATATAATTAAAATTGTATGTCTATAACTAGTTAGGTTTGTTTACGCTATATTTCAGTAGTCATGATCGTCCATAACCATTCCGGCGTTGAAGTCTTCTGCGTAATCTATTTTCACAAGTGTACTAATGACGATAGAATGTACTCCTCCAGAGACACTGCGATACACAATAATAACATACCCAGAGGCAATATCCGGTATATACAATCGATCAGTTTCCGTTTGGCCAGATTTAAAACTTGATCTTCTTTCTTCTGTACCGTAGCTTTCATGATAGATATAATTAGAAGGAGGTGTCCCAAAAACGCGTCCGTTTCTAGTGTGCTGACGTCAATTTTGTAAATGTACTGAAAATAAAAATTATTATAAGTAATATTTTCTGTATGAGTTGATTGTAAATTTTAAATCACGTACTCCCCTGCGATCCTCTCGCGGGATAGTTCCTCGTTGGGGGTGCTAAGACTTATTACATACATTAAACTCAAGTACTTATAAACATTTTAGAAGAAACATTTCGGTCTCAAATGTCAGGAATCAAACCCAGCGGACCGGCTCCGTGGGTAACAACTGAGCCACGGAGCAAATGATGAGCTAATATATGATTAAGTACGGCAACCAAATTTATACAAATATAAAGAGAGAGTGCACATTTTGTGAGTTTGCATGTATGCGGGAGGTTACCACGGCACTTATTTGGATAAATGTTTTAATACATTTGCTCAAAAAGTATTAAAAATTACGAACGAACGTAATACAATAAACAGGTAACTATTACACAATATTTAATAAGTAAAATTAGATCACACTCGTAATATTTAAAATAATAAATAGTATAAAGTAGGTTATTTTTGTATATGTTCATGCATTGTTTTTCGGAAAGTCCGCCTTGTATGATATAGTTCCGCGCAAAAAAATTAAGCCACCGTGCATTTATAGGTTTCGTATTTACCCAAACGGATTTTTACTTATGGAAAATAAATAATTAAATATAAAAATGTCATGGTTGTATTTTTTATGTTTCATAAATATAAAGTTTAGTGGATATTTACGTTATAGGCTTTTATTGTAATTTGGTATTAGTAATATACCTGTAATTATTGCATTGTGTTATGTAATAATGCTCAGATTGGATGTAACTAATCAATTAAACCCTCGAAATATTAGCATCTTGACCGGCATTGTTGGCTGAATAGTTCGGATTAAATTAATCACATACCTTATATGCAAATAAAAAACGGAAAATACGGACGGGGTTCGGAGGTGTTTTAGAATGCATTACATACTTACATCAAGAAACTTCTCATCCTGTAGCAGAATATTACACAGGCCATCTGTGGGACCTAAAATATTTGTTACTACAAGGTTCATAAATTGCTGTGTTTTGTCAGACGATACTTCCAGATATGCTGGGTTGTGTCTGAAATGTTTTTAAAATTCCATAAATTATTGTTCCAATTCAATGTTTGGATATAAATAAATGGATAAAATTCTCTAGTTCTGTAAATCAATTAATCATTAAACACAGCACATTAGTCGCATAAACTATATGAACACTTCTGTGCCAGAGATCAGAGCCTCAATCGGGCTTACTGCAACGGGTCAGTTTCACCAACGGCATAAGATACACAAGACTGGCACAATACACAACTGTGACACTTGGGTTGGCCATTAAACCCTCCCATATGTGATCTTAATCAGTGTGACGGAAGAAGCTAAACTACCTCGACTATCAAGGGAGTAGCTTGATTTCAAACTTACCAAAGAAAAAATTCACCAAAAACATTCAGTCATAAATAAACTCATTCACATTAATTTTTTAAATCTACTAACAGTAAAAGTTTTTAATATGTATTTTATTTTCACTGGAGCTTACTGAATGCCAAAGAAATGGAAATATAGGTTTGCAATTAAAGTTGTCCATAAAGAAATGAGCCAGAGAAATACGAGTTTTATTTATATCACAAACTTCTTTACAATATATTAGGAAAATAACAAGATCAAAACCATTAAAAGCATTGAAAAATCACAAAAAGTCTTCTACCCTCATTCTCCAAAAAAAAATAATGATACTTACATATAAATATGTTCCATTAACTGTACAACACGGTCATAATCATTTGTTAGTACATGTTTGAACACATTACTGACTCTTGACAATATTTTAATGGTGAAGTTTGCTACTTTCAATGACCTCGTTATATTTTTATTGTCACCTTCACACTGAAAATGTAATATAGCTACACAATGATGATAATTTTACACTGTTAATTATACATATTTATTTTATATCATACTAGCTAGCCTGGCAGATTTCAATAATTAACCTGTTATTAACTTAACTTCTGCTTCACCTGTATCCATTACCATTACCATTGCTCCTATAAGACAAAATCATCATCACAATTCATAACTACCAAAACTCACAATATGCTGGCTGAGTACTGGTTGGTAGACTTCACACACCTTTGAAAACATTATGGAGAACTCTCAACTGTTAAGTATGCAGGTTTTCTCACAATGTTTCTTTTCACAAAAATATATTAAAACATGCACATAGTTATTAAAATTCCCAGATAACTAACTCCAGGATTCAAATCCAAGCTCCTGTGAAGGCCAATTTATACTTGTAATTTATTAGAATCAACAGTAAATTTTAACTCCTTACCTCCATGGCAGTTTTGATATTGTCCATGATAATAGTGGCAAATAACTGAGTGCATTTATTGTATATATTTTTGTCTAGAAGGAAATTTGAATACTTTTCACATATGACAGTATATGCTTTCCACTGTTCCGCCATTGTTTTTATATCCAGAGCTTGAACAATCTCACCAATTTTCATGTTAATGTTGAGAGCTGTAATAATTAATTATAGTTAAGCAAAACCAAACTACACAATAATTAATATCAGCTATTAGCTAAACATTTAATCTTTTCTTTAATTCTATCCAGAGGATAAACCATCCATGGCAGAATTGCGGTCAAGTATTGATTTATAACAACAAAAAAATGCAAATTAGCAATAGATATCGATATGATATTTGAATTTAAACCTGAAGAGAAGTCCATAAATCAAACTTTAGCATAAATTAAAGGGACCAAAGATCAAACTGTTGTTTACTACTTCTTTTGTTATTAATACTGCACAACAATTTCATATTAGTATATCGGTCAAAAATTACAAATACACCTTCACAGCTAAGTTGGTAGTGACTGTGCTACCGAAAGTACCAAACAGGATACAAATATAGTTTTCAGGGTAGGAACACATGTTGAGGTGTAAATGCGTTCATTAATTGTTTTCATTCCAGGTCAACTTAAAGTGCTATATGTCTGATTATCTGCCACACTCTTAGAATATTTTTAACTCGTTCCAGTTGCAATATTGACGGGCCAGTTAAAAGTGGGATCCCTGCTTCCTATTTAAACCAGCAACACATAAGTATGCTTTGTCTTAGGGATCTATAGACTGTGTCCATTTACCATTTTATGCTTGTTTATTTAAAAAAATATATTGATATAAAAATCATATCTCACCTTCTATAAGTATCTCTTGTTCTTCCTTTTCAGTTAAATCAAATATAAAATGCTTTTCTAAGGTCATTAAGTATGTCAACTGTAGTTCATGGCAAGTGCGAAATAAGTCTTTAAGTTGTATCTCTACAGACTTCAAATGATGCCCATAAATCCATTCACTGTAAATAAACAACCCAGTTGCTCTTTATCCACTATGTTCTTGATAAAAAGAATATTCTTAAATGTACCATAAAACATAGTAGCTAATGAAGATTATAAAAACACTCACAGAACATACATTATTCAATACATGTAAGCAAATGTAATTATAGATAAGAAATTAGATTACAGCATCAGATATATAGTAGATGCTAGTTACATGAACTATTTATGATACAGCTATTTTGGGTTTATAGCATTCCACCATCCTTGAGCTTAAGTCGATGCCCGTGTTCATCATCCATAAGTCAAACAGTATTCACACATGGCAGTAGGATTCTTTAAATGCCTGGTTACCTACCATCCTTCTTATACAGTCAACCATCAAATGATTTTTACATGTTTCAGTAGCAGTATCCTAAAGCCTGTAATAATCTGTGTGTGTAATAATTGCAGGCAAGTAGCCAATTTCTTTGTCAACTATTCAATTATTTGTTAAACTTGTAATACTTTTTGCTCTCATTCTCAATAATCAGACTGCCGTGAAAGGTAAAACAACAAAACAGTAAACAAATTTTACATCATAAATTACATCATTGCAAAAAATATATTAAGTTACTAGCTACAAAAATAAATACTTAAAATACTCTGAAGTTTATAATTATGCTTTCAAAATAAAATACAATACTTATTTCTTAAAATACTTATTTCTTGGCGACAATTTTTAAGTTCCCTGTTGTTGGAACATAAGGTTCTTTCATAATATCACTATAATTTTGTTTACCTGTCCTTACAATGCATAAACACTGTGAGTATAATATTTCCTGTAGTGATAGGAAATTGTTTCATATTGCAGCAAGCCATCACCACCGATTCAAGTACATTTTTCATAAAATCTGAGAGCATTTGCAGCAGAGTAATGGCATTATCAATGTAGTCACGTAGTTTATTAACTTCGACATCAGTTTTTTCCAATAGGTTTCTTGCTAATTCAAGAGCCTGAAATATAACTTATGTGAATAAAAGAGACTGAGAATTTTTCTAACTGTTGATTCATTGCTTGTAATCAGAAATTACATGTGCAATGACAACAAAGAACGTAGTTTAAAAAAAACAGGTAAATGGTTTACCTTTAATACACAGCAATTACATTCTATTAACGCTGATGAAAACTGAGAAGCTATGAAAGCGTTTGTGCTTGAACCAGCAGAGTAGATCAACGAATTTTTTATCTTCAGAAATAACGAATCATAAGATTCTACATCCATTTGAAATTAGTACATATATACTAGTTTTAAAACGTTTTATAATCTTATTAATCAATAAAGTTACATTACGCATTTAGAGTAACAATACAGATAAAATTATAATAAACTCTTTTATCAATTATATATTAAAAATGACCAATTTGCTTATTTTAATCGACTAGGCCTTTCCCGCGAAAAGCTGGCTAACGGCTACAACTACATTCCATATTTAATTGAATGTGAAAATTACGATTGCTTTGACTTGACTTTGACATTGACAATCCCTGTAATCATAACAAGTTTACCTCACAGACTAATACGATTAACTTATAGAGCATAAAAACAACATAGTAGAACTCACAGAGAGATCAGGATAAACTCATAATCACGTTCATGTTTCTACTTCTATATTAGGGATGATGGGTATAAAATCTCGGATCTGGATACGGATATATGAATAATATTTTATCGGTTTTGATAAGGGTTACGGGTTTGATATTATTTCGGATTATCTGGTTGTTTCGGATAATTTCGGTTACGGATATTAAATGTTTTAGAAATCTAAAAAAATATATATAATGTATTTACATACCTTGTAAATACATTATATATAATTTTCAAAGTTTTACCACACTTTGACTTTATTTCTAGGTATTATCTGGTATTACAATCATAGAAAATAATAAAAAATTAATAATAAAAAACCTCTAGAAATGTGAACGACGTAGCTAGTATATCGGCTCAGATAGCGGAAACCTAGCATAAGATGTTTTAATTAGTCTCTGCCACTATCCGAAATGATTTGAACCTTTTTTATCGGATTCGGTTACGGTTACAGATATATTTTTATTTCAGATATCCGATCTTATATCTCTATTACCCTTCTGTTATTGTGCGAATACCTTAATGTGTCGTAGCGTGGCGTCACGTGACAACACTTACTTGAGAATCAGTTAAAATAAGGTATAATATAATAGTAAGTAAGTAGGTAGGTATGTACAGACCAACAAGAAGACATTTAACCTTTATCAACGCAATTTCTAATTAGTCTGTGGTTGTCAACCAACTTCAATTATCATGTCAAATTTCACATGTTGATTTGATATGTTGTTATAGATCCACATGAACCGGTTTTTTATATAGAATAATATGATAAATGTTATTAAAACTTAGTGATATTTCATGAAAACAATATCAGTTGTGAGTTTAATATGTCTACAAAAACTCTTCTAGCTCTCGAAACTATATTGCTTGAAACAAAAAATACTGATTTACGTAAAACATGCGAAAATTTAAGGGTTAGTATTTCTGTTGACATGCACTATTTTCAGTTAAAGTTTAATAAAATGCTATTTTAAATTATAATTCTCATTTCAGAAATCTCTGCACAAAAAATCAATTGGTGTAACAGATGTGGTAGTAAGATTATCTGAATATTTCTTAAATTTTGAAGATGCATTATTGTTTAAGAGACATCTACCGCATTTACTTCTCGCACTGGTCTCTGTCAAGATACCATTAAAATCAGTTTTTTCAAACAGTAATTATGACCAGTGCAATGATGCAGAGAAAACTTCTCATTTGGAGTATTCAATTGTTTTGTCTCTTATGTGTGATCACCCTGATGTTCTACAGTAAGTATCAGAATATCCTATGTATGTTCAGTACTTGAAGTGAAACCTTCTGTAGTATCATTGTTATTTGAAACTCAATGAAAGGAAAAAGCGACATTAAAAATAGAAAAAGACTTGCATCTAATATATTATACAGTGTTTTATATTAATAGGTCCTCTTAAGCAATGCTTTGTAGAAAGCCCACTCTTGTCCACTAAGGGATATATGTGTGTGTGCTTGTATGCGCCTATACATTGCGGAGTCGAACAGAGAGATAAGGAGTTGTATAGTGAGTATAGTACCTATACTGCACTGTTTAATATTTTTGCTTTAGTCTGAGAATTTTACATGTGTGTGTTTGTAAGTAAGTTATTAAGCCTTGGCCAAGGGTGTCTTAGGCACTAATCACATGTATTATTAATGTGATTTTTATTATTTCTAAAAAATACATTTTAAGCATGCTGAGAATGAATTCTCAATATTGTCATGAATATCGACAGAAAAAATAGTAGATCAAATCCTTACCTAGGTACTCTGCATTCATATCATTGTCTCAAAATTGTATTTTCTGTAAGTTTCACTTCTACCGTGTCAAAGCTTAATAAAACAAAATAAAGCTATACTTTTAATTTTAGGTATGCCCTTAAATACTTTGAAATAAATCCAGTACCCCCATTTGAAGTATTTATTCATCATGAAGACTCTTATAATGTTGCCCCTAAAAAAAGGAGACTGCTGGACTGTCGGCAAAAGATTACTGACTATCAAATGGTGTCCAGTTGTTACAAATTGTTGTTGAAATTACCAAATGAACTGTCATCAAAATGGGACTGGACTACTTTTGTTGCAAACTTTAGTTGCCACAAAAGTGCTGAAATTCGTTGGTAAGATAAATATTTTGCCATTGCAATGTATAGTTATTATATAAGACACTCAGAATTTATGTTTTGTAAATGTGTAGTACCTCAATAGATCTTCTAAAGCAGAAGATAGTATAGAAAATAACTATTATAAATACTACTCTTGTTATATTTTAATAAATAACTATACAATTCCTGATAGTAGCAAAATACTTTATTATTAAAATTATAAATATATTTTTTTAATATATATTGATACAGTTGGCTTAAAGTGAAGCAATGTTTAAGGAAGCTCAGTGTATTTTTTTATAATAACTCCTCAAGACTCATACACAATTAAGCTTTAGGAGTGTTTAAGCAATGCATCATAGTGTAGCTTGCAGGTAAAAGATACAATTATAGTAACAAATGCATTCACAACAAAGGTGCATGTAATATTAATGTTGCAACTGGTTCTGCTCAGATTACATATTGTCTTGTAGCAAATCTGTGTAATGGTATTATAAAAAATTAAGAGTTTCTTTAGTTATTTCTTCTCCATTATATAGATCACCTTTCTGAAACTGAAGTAAAAATTTAGATATTTATAATGAATAAATGGTATTGAATTTGAATAAAACTTCCTTGACCTTATTATATATATTTACTTTAACTTATGTTAATAAAGGTGTTACATATGAGTTCTATGTATGTAACAATTTGTGATCATTTTATATTAATTAAAGTTTTTTTTTTTAATTAGGCTGATGGAGAACAATGACAATAATAATATTAGAAAATTCACTTTTTCTCAAAATTACAGGATGGTAAAACAATGTATGGTTACCTTAACTAATATGACTGAAGCACAGTCAAAAGTACTGGGCCAGAACTTAAATTTGTCTACTCAAGATGCGTTGAAAATTACATTGGCAGATACAAAAGCAATTGTAAGCATAGTGAATGGAAGTGCAGATGATATGAATCTGACAACCTCCAATATTGTCAACATTGATGGTATAATGTTGCCAGTATATGATAAAAGTAATATCCAGCCTAGTAGCTTAGTTCCTGTGAAATCCACTGTTAACAACTTGAGAAGTTTGGCATTAGCGGTAGCTTCAGGTATGTTTATTAGTGTTTGTAAAGTTATATTTGTTATGAAAAGCAAGTCACAACAAAACAATTGTGTGAATATTATTAGCAAACTGGATTTTAACATAAATTAAAAAACTACAAAATGGTCAAATTATAAAATGTCAATCTGTATTTTATTTTGGCTATTGATTAAAATCTCAATTCTGTATTAATAACTTGATAATTTTGTTATTATTATGATATTCTCTAATTCACTATTTTAGGTCAAGCAATGCTATTAATGGGCCCGGTAGGGTCAGGCAAGACATCTCTGGTGGAACATTTAGCGGCAATAACAGGTCGTAAGGGCATTGCATTCAAGAAGGTTCAACTAGGGGACCAGACTGACTCCCGTATGCTACTTGGCTCCCATCAATGTACTGATGTTCCTGGAGAGTTTATATGGATGCCGGGAGTACTAACTGAGGTTGTTACTATTCTTTTAATTATAGTTGTAATAGTTATTAATAGTACTCTATATTTGTCATAGAAAACAAGTTAGGTTGGGTTTAAAATTAGTCTTATTAGGACAAAGTTATATGGCTGTCTCGTTCACATAGACAAAATATATGATATCCATTAATTGTTAGACATTTTTAATGATTTTATTTTTCGGTGGTACATATATGTTTTTAGTTTTGTATAAAAAGGGGCTGTAATCTTCAATAAATGTTATTACGATTCTAGTTTCCGTTTTTCAAACATCTCTCGCGAACATCAGGACGACATTTTGTACTGTTCATAATTCGTTGTTTTTTTTAATATTGGTGCTTGTATATGTTTGTTATAGAATTTAAAAAATTTTGTAATGGCTTCTAAATTATGAATAATGACAGTTATGAACCCAGTGTCCATAACTGTTTAACATATCAGTTGAATGAAAAATGCGCTCAAAAATGTATGCATTTTCAGTTTACACAAATGATCTTTAACTGACCAATGTTTTTACAGGCAGTACAGAATGGACACTGGCTTCTTTTGGAAGATATAGATTGCGCTGCCTTAGATGTCGCTTCAACACTGAGCTCTCTGTTGGAGAGAAACACTCTCTGCGTACCTGGATATAGAGACGCCTTGCCAGTTACACCTGGCTTTCAACTATTTGTAACTCAGAGGTAAGGCTACGTGGAATTGTCTCAAGTGTGTCTGTTGAAAAAAGGGTCGCGTGTTCGATTATCGCCGGGAGCAGACTTTTATGTGATAGGAAAATATTTGTTCTCAGGGCTTGTTTGTGTGCAGTGTCTTACTTTCAATTTTGTTTATTTGTTAATATATTTTGCAACTCATATAATTTAAATTGGTGCTGAAAATTACGATTTGGAAAAACAAATTTTCGTTAAATATAAATAATATCTTCTTTTTTCAAACAGGGCTGTGATCACCAATTATGGCTTTCAAAAAAAGATGTCAAATTCAAGTACACTGTTACAAAAACACCTTACTCAGATACACGTTGAACCTCTATCCAGGTCCGAGCTTGGGGAAGTTATACAGGCACTGTATCCACCCCTCACAACTATATGCTCGAGGATGATTGAAGTTTTCATGATGTTTTCAGTAGGTAGTCATGACACATCACTTCAAAATACTGAGGAAACCTCAAATAATGATATTAACGTAACCGTTTTAAGAGGTGCAAGGCTCATATCTACTAGAGATCTTATGAAATGGTGTTCTAGAGCCGTGGTGGGATTCGAAGTATCCAGTCCCGAGTCAGCCTTAAAGGTGCTACTAGATGCGCTAGACATATTCACGTGTTCGGTTTCATCACCGGAACTTAGGGTAGAGTTAGCAAAAAAAGTGGGCACTTGCCTAGGAATCGTTGAAACTAAATCCGAATTTTATTGCAAGCATTACAAACCAAATGTGGCTCTTCATTCTGCCGCCCTCGAAGTTGGCAGAGCTAAAGTGCCTCGTGTAGAAAAAGGAATAGAGAGCATTGATTTCGATAATAAGCAAGTGGTGTTTTCCTTTACGCGTCAATCGGCATGCTTGCTCGAAAGGATCGCGTGTTGCGTAACGTCAAACGAACCAGTGCTACTTGTTGGTGAAACGGGCACAGGAAAAACGTCATCTGTACAATATTTAGCGAGACAAACTGGACACAAACTTGTCGTTATTAACATGAATCAGCAATCGGATTCGACAGATCTTTTAGGTGGCTACAAGCCAGTCGATCTCAAATACGTAATTCGACCGATCAAAGCAGAATTTTTAGATCTGTTCCAAAGGTTTTATAATGTGGATAAAAATAAAAAGTTTTTGAGTCATATCGAAACGTGTTATGAGACCGAGAACTGGACTGCTTTACTGGCGCTGATGAAGCAAAGTCATTCGGCTGCTGTCAGTAGATTAGTGTCAGATAAGAAAGACAATAGAATGAATGCCTGGTTGTCTTTAGGACAAAAGTTGATGAAGTTAGAACAGCAAGTGAAAGCGGCGTCTAGGTTAACCTTTGCTTTTATCGAGGGATCTTTAGTCAAAGCCATGCAAGAAGGTTATTGGGTATTATTGGATGAAATAAATCTAGCATCCGCTGAAATATTAGAGTGCTTGGCTGGATTGTTAGAAGACAAAAATGAAAGTATAGATCTACTAGAAAAAGGTGATAAAGTTCCTATCAAAATACATCCCGATTTTACTTTGTTCGCTTGTATGAATCCGGCTACAGATGTAGGGAAAAAAGATTTGCCCGTCGGCCTGAGGAATCGTTTTACAGAGTTTTTCATTGATGAGTTAACGGAACGAAATGATTTGATGTTGCTCATTGGAGATTACCTGTATCATATGAACCTTAGTGGGGCGACATTAGAATCCATATATAATTTCTATGCTAATATAAAGAAGGAAGCTACGTTGAATTTAGTTGATGGTGCAGGTAATATTAATAATTATTCGAAACTGTATTCGCTGTATTATTAGTTTCTGCTTTTGATCTATAAGTATTTTTTTAGGTAATGCACCGCACTACTCTTTGAGAACACTTTGTAGAGCCTTAACGGCTGCAGCAAAAGCAAAATGTGGGACAGTTGTTAGATCATTATATGAAGCGTTTTGTCTATCTTTTCTAACACAACTAGATAGGTCATCCCATCCTAAGGTTGAAGCTATGATTGCCAAGTAAGGTTTTATATACATACCATATTTTATATTTTTTTATATAATTTTAAAGCTTATTAATAATGTGCTTTCCAGAGCTGTGATCGGCAAGAAAAATGTAAAATCAGTACTCAATCAATTAATCCCCGAGCCGCAAGTTACGGGTCAGAACTACTTACTTTTCGAAGGGCATTGGATCCCACAAGGAAAATTGGAAATCGATATTCCAGAAAGTTACATTTTGACACCCACAGTAAGAAAGAATCTTCGAGATATCGCGCGCATTATCTCACTCGGCCGTCTCCCAGTATTGTTACAGGGTGATACTTCTGTAGGAAAAACATCTCTAATCATTTACATAGCAAAAGCCTCGGGTAACTATTGCGTTAGAATAAATAATCACGAACACACAGATTTACAGGAATACATCGGTTCATATGTGACAGATTCTAGCGGAAACCTAGTTTTCAAAGAAGGTGTGTTAGTAGAAGCTATGAGAAAAGGCTACTGGATCATTCTCGATGAACTCAACATAGCACCGAGTGATGTTTTGGAAGCCCTCAATAGGGTCTTAGACGACAATCGCGAATTATTCATACCAGAGACGCAGCAAGTTGTAAAAGCCGATCCCAATTTCATGTTATTCGCAACACAGAACCCGCCCGGCCTATACGGTGGCCGTAAGATGCTTTCGAGAGCATTCAGAAACAGGTTTGTTGAGTTACACTTTGATGAGATACCTAGAAAAGAGCTGGAGACTATTCTGCACCAAAGATGTCATGTTCCGCCCACTTATAGTAAGAAAATGATCGAAGTTATGGCGGAATTACAAGTTAGAAGACGAGGATCAGCGGCTGTGCAAGGCAAAGATGGCTTCATTACACTGAGAGACTTATTTAGATGGGGACTAAGATACAAACAAGCATCTAAAGAAACATTAACAGCTGACAAATTTTATGACTGGGATCAACATATAGCCGACGAGGGCTACCTAATACTGGCTGGTAAAGTACGACAGACTGACGAAAGAAACATAATCGAAGAAGTGATAGAGAAACATATAAAGAGGAAAGTTTGCCCAGAAAATTTGTTCAGTTTCCATCAGCGCACATCGCCTGTTACAAAAAGTATTCTTGAAATGCTTCTTCACAATAAACTAGAGGAATTTTCTCACGTCGTCTGGACTTACAATATGAGGCGGTTGGCGGTTCTGATTGCCAAAGCGTTTGCTTTTAACGAACCGGTTTTATTAGTAGGCGAAACGGGCTGTGGTAAAACTACTATCTGTCAAGTTCTTGCTGCGTTAAGTAGACGTCAACTGCTTTCTGTGAATTGTCACATGCATACCGAGAGTTCTGATTTCCTAGGAGGTCTAAGGCCAGTACGACAGTATAAAAAAGATGGACGTCTATTTGAGTGGGTTGATGGACCATTGATAAGGTCTATGGAAAATGGCCATATGTTTTTGGCTGACGAAATATCTTTAGCAGATGATAGTGTTTTAGAAAGACTCAACTCTTTATTAGAAACAGAGAGACAATTAGTTCTATCGGAAAGAGGTATGGATAATGAGTCAGATATTGTAGTAATTACAGCTGCACAAAATTTTCACTTTATCGGCACTATGAATCCTGGTGGAGATTTCGGTAAAAAAGAACTATCACCCGCCCTTCGTAATCGTTTTACTGAAATTTGGTGTGATAGTGTGACATCTAGAAATGATATTTTAGAAGTTCTCGAAAAAAGTACGAGTAAGGGCATAGCGTTAGGTAATCAAGAAGATGGAACTTCGGGTATAGGTAACGCAATATTAGATTTCAGTGAATGGTTGAGGAAATTAGAAGTAGCAAATAAGTTCCCATTCAGTATCCGAGATTTGCTATCGTGGGTCCAGTTTATTAATGTGACAGTGGGTAAAGGGTTATTAGATACCCCAGAAGCATACGTGCATGGTGCTTGTATGACATTTTTAGACTGCTTTGGTACAGCGTTGACAGGACATATAGACCCAACTACATTGATAACTCTGCGAAAATCTGCAATTTCCTTCTTGCTTCATCAAATTAAGACTTTTGGAAATGAATATAGAGAAAGTTTAACCAATTTACTGGATAATAAAAAATTGCTGTTTACTATTGAAGCTGACGATAGAAAATTTGGAATTAAACCATTCTTCATTGAAATTGGACCACACGCATGTGTTAACGAAGAAAATACCTTTACTTTTTCTGCGCCAACAACAGGATCCAATACCTTGAGGCTTTTGCGAGGTATGCAGTTGAATAAAGCAATACTTTTAGAAGGGAATCCTGGCGTCGGAAAGACAAGTTTGGTGACTGCTTTAGCGAAGTCTTCTGGCCATAAAGTGGTGCGGATCAATTTAAGTGATCAAACTGTAAGTACTCAATATTAACTTCATATGCTTTAACGCTCAGATATCGCATACTAATCGCATATTTAATTTTTCATTAGCACAATTAAAACTATTCTTACTTTGTTCTTATATTTATTAGATAAGTCTCGAAATTATATTACATTTCAGGACATTACAGATCTTTTTGGGACAGACCTCCCTTCTGAAGACGGATCGTTTGTATTCAAAGAGGGGGTTTTTCTCGACGCTCTTCAAAACGGGGATTGGATTCTCCTAGATGAATTAAACTTAGCTCCGCAACCAGTCTTAGAAGGTCTCAATGCATGTTTAGACCATAGAGGAGAAATTTTTATTCCAGAACTAGGAAAAACGTTCAAAGTGAAACAGCAGACTAAATTGTTTGCTTGCCAAAACCCATTGAAGCAAGGTGGAGCTCGACGAGGCTTGCCAGTCTCGTTCTTGAACAGATTTACTCAAGTTTATATTGACACATTGACTGAAGAGGATCTAATCTATATAGTTGAATCCCAATATTACCAACTACCTAAAGATATTTTACACAGGATAGTGAAATTCAATTGTAAAGTCGCCTCGGAGATCATAGAGGCACAGTCTTGGGGACATAAAGGAGGTCCCTGGGAGATGAATTTGAGAGACATACAAAGGTGGTGTGAAGCTTTAATACAAGATCAAACTGACGGCAAAGCCTTATCGCCTGGGAAATTTGTTGACATGCTCTATGTTAATCGTATGAGAACTGCTGAAGATAAAGAAAAAATGTCTAAAACATACGATGATATATTTTGCCCAGAATATCCAAGAAGTGACAACCGTCCCCAATTTTATATTAATGAAAAAGAAATTGTTATTGGTGATATATCATTGGAGAGAAATATTGAAAAAAGTTTTCGAAATAGACGAGCATTACAAAGCAACTATTTAATACTGAGAAGCCAATTGTACATATTGAAAGCGTTAGCACAGAACATAAAAATGAATTGGCTTTCCATTCTTGTTGGACCGACTGCAACTGGTAAAAGTAGTGCTGTCCAAATACTGGCCGATTTGACGGGGAATGAGCTCAATGTCGTTCCCGTTACAACCGCTATGGACGTTTCTGACTTGCTAGGAGGATTTGAACAAGTTGATTATAATAGAAATCTAGAAAATCTGTATGACGAAATTGAAATGTTAACTACACAGTTTATAAGAAACATATGGCTTTCCCCGGAATACAAAAAACAGAAATCAAACGAGCTTTTAAATAACCTACATAAATATAAGTCTTTACAGAAAAGTTGCGTAGATAAAACTTACTCAAATGAAGAAATTAAGACTTTTG
Source organism: Megathymus violae (assembly GCA_003671415.1). NCBI lineage: Eukaryota > Metazoa > Arthropoda > Insecta > Lepidoptera > Hesperiidae > Megathymus > Megathymus violae. The sequence continues at coordinate 4,776,557 of PDGT01000017.1, read as the reverse complement.
AAGAAAAGATAAGGTTTCTAATTAATCACTGTGATAATTTGAGTGAGTACAAAAATTACGTATCAACTGAGATATTTAATACCGTCCAAAAAACCAAAAATCATTTGGCAAAGTTACAAGCTAAAATTACTAACATATCATCAGTAAATGTTGGTGGAAAGTTCGATTGGATTGATTCGTTGCTAGTGAAGACAATGATAGAAGGTTCGTGGCTTCTGTTAGACAATGTAAATTTGACATCTGCGGCAGTTTTAGACAGACTAAATGGATTGCTAGAACCAAATGGAGTGTTGACTGTACCAGAACGAGGAGAAGTCAGCGATATTGCACCACATCCGAATTTCAGAGTATTCTTTACAATGGATCCAAAGTATGGAGAAATTTCTAGAGCAATGAGAAATAGAGGCGTGGAAATATTTTTATTAAGACTAGATGACTACGACATGGCTTTGTCGGAAACCATTGCGTACATGGATTTGGTTGCTCTGCTGTCATCGAGTGGCCTGCCAAGTCAATGTCATGACATTTGTATTAGGTGTCACGAGTCAATGACCGATTTTGTGCAAGGTTTGTATAATGGTTTAATAAAATTAGTGTCAAAATAAAACCTTCCGGTAATCATACAATTTTGTTCACAGGTTTCGATAGACCGACAATTTCACATTTACTTCAGGCTTCACATCTCACATGGCAACAGTTGGTTCGTGGAATTTCAATCAAAACAGCATTATTAAATAGTTTTTCAGACGTTTATATCAAGCCTCGGAGTGGGGGAGATTTTGCTTCAACCGTAAGTACATCGCTTGCAGAAATGAAAAATTCTATGCTAAAAGCACTAGAACAAGAATTGGAATCCGAAGAATTCGGAGAGCTAGAAATGCAAATTGACTGTCATACATTATCAGTGAAAGGACTGACCAAAGATTCATCTTACGAAATCTCTAAGCAAATTTGCTGTCCTTTGATACAACAGTGTAAGGTTTTGGATAACCCGCAACTTATAATTTTCAATCTTTTAACATGTTATGCAAGGAGTCCAGTAAATAGCGTTGAAATTGTATATCATATTTTGAAAGAAACACTTAAAACTGATAATAACGTAAGTGCGTTAGGACGACAAATTAATGAAGAAGCATATAAACAGTTATTTATTAAAAATTCCAAAGCGTATTTCAGATATCTTCCAGAATCATGTAAGTTAAATGACGAAGATATCTTTAAATGCAATGTGGAATTTGCTCTTTTGTATAATGAGATTCATAACGCATATATGGAATTTTTCAAGCCTGGGAGTAAGTTTTCAGCTATCGATTACTCTGATGCAGTTACATCTGGTCATGTCACTGACGACTTTTCAGAGTATCCCATTCTTAAAAGTTGTCAAAAATATCTTCAGATTATCAATGATTACATACAAATCGCTATTTCAAAAGCACAAAATTCTTTTGACGATGTTACAGCATGTCAAATTCTTCAGTTATTGAATTGGCGAGAACGATTTTTCAAAGCGTGTTCGATGCCAATATTTGTTACTTCTAAAAACAAAAGGACCCCAATTTTGAAAGAGGATGTTGTGCCTTTACTAAATGTTCATAGAAAGTGGGCCCAGAAACATTTGCTAGGGAAGTTATTCGAGCTCCCTGAAAATACGAAACTCCAACACAAATTTAAATGTGACATGGATAAAATAAAAATACAAAGCAACGATGACAATTCTGAAGTTGCAAAATTAACCAAGAAGGTAAGAAAAATATACGGTGAACCAAAATTATATGAGAGTGAAAATGAATACGAATCGAATGTAATCAGATCCAACATGTACCGTGAAGTTAGTATTGACATGGATCAGCCAATGAATAAGCAACTACATAAAGTAATGATTAATACATCTAAAGTAACAGATCCGACAATGGCCTTGGATGTAACTGACCGTGACGTACTTCAAACGGCAGAAAATAATATGGGGAACATTTTAGAACACGCTAAAAACATCAAAACCATGTCAGATGTAAAATTATTACCTTTAAACATATATGTTATTGACAGGATTTTCAATATCTTGCATGTCGACTACTTCAATATAATAAATAGATTAAGCTCCGATCATTTGCAATCGGAAAATGACACACATGAATTCAAAGACGCTCTCATCAGTTTAGTTAATATGAGCCGAGTGATCAAAGGTTTCCCTCCTGAATTCTCCAACATTTTAAAAATCGTGCAGAAGATCTCAGAGAATCATCACGATTTTTCAAGTAGAAGGTATTGTATTTTTCTCATGATAGCTTTAACAAACATGTCCGATAGATTCAACGGAATTTTTCATATCTTTATATTTGTAATGACCGAGTTAATATTTGCCTTGTAATTCTGATTTCTGTCATCCAAATCATACACTGTTCATAGTAAAATTTTCTCAATAATGTGGTATAAATAAATCGACCTTTGGTATGTTTTACAAAGCAAAATAAACCACTAACAAATACGCAATAACACTGTGCTAGGTGATAAAATTATTGTTTCAGAATATCCTCGATATCACCGAAGTTCTGGAATGAATTTTATAAAATGCGCACTGAATCACCGGCGGTGTATCCAGTACCGTTTCTAACTATAAATACTGTAGCGCAGTCTGATGACGTCAGCGAAATTATTCCTACCAGCAGCCCGCGGCTGTCAACGAACTTACCACTTATGGCTTACTACATGCAGAACCTGACGACGCTTAAACAACCATCTTGTAAGTTTTTTTCATACCCAGCGACCTCTAATCCGTCTGTTGTTCGGTAAAGTGCACCATAAGGTTGGCTTGGACTCGGAGATAGACGGAGACCTATACCAGTAAGGTCATATCGCACCCTTAGAATGAAAGGGGCTTAACTCAAAAATTGCAATTTATGGGAAATGACGAAGAAAGTTTTCAAAAATGTATGGTGTTGAGTAAATTTAAAGAGACTATATATATATATATATATATATAGAGGTTTTCCCTTTTTCCCTTTCTCACTCATAATTCGGGCTCTTATTCACTATGGGGTTTTAGAGTAGGCTTTTTTAAGTAAATTTATAGTAAAATTTGAATTTTGAGTTAAGTCACTTTCATTCTAAAGGTGCGATGTCATTGAAATTCATTCATTACATACTGTAATGATTAATATAATCGTCATTAATGATTTCGCACACGGACCAGTCGGTTGGTTAACCAAAAAAATCTTTGAATTAATATATTTACTATTTACTCATTATTTGACAATAACTTATTACTCTACGCTGTGTTATGCCTTTTCAGGTTGTCAACCACAGCTATTATATGACGTAGTGGCAATAAAGGATAGGGCAGAGTATTCCATGCAACTCAGTACAGCTATGAACATTGTTTTCAAGAATATGGGTACATTGGATGTCGCGGAATCTCTGAAACTGTAAGAACATTACACATTAGTAAAGCTATTTTGAAAAATAAAAATGTTGATTGTTGATTATTTTTTTAATTTACATTACTTACATGTTTTTCGACTTACATTATAACTATGTTGGAATTTATTTAAAATTTTATTAACATTTAATTTGTAATTTGTGATTGTAATAAATCTAAATTTCCAGAAAATCGGATGCATTATTTGAAATGAAGAAATACGAATATTTAATAAATAGTTTACATTCAGCTGTTTTAATAAAAACTAATAGAAAAGATTCTGAAGACATCTTCCAAGAGACTATTGATAAATTACAAAATTATATAAAAGATACATTTTACATCGACATGTTAACAAAAACTAATTCTATATACAATATGCTATCTAAGAAAACATCGCAGGGCGCGCAAAGCGATAAAATTGAAATCAAAATTCTAACATCTCAAATATCGGTACTGACAAGTCTGTTATTCATTAAAATGATGGCTGAAATAAGTCCCATAGACCACGTTGAGAAGTACCGTCTTAAAATACGATATATAGAAGAAGATGTGGCAATGTTTGACGCTCTGCTCAGCGCATATTACGTACAGGGCGTCGTAACTGGTGCTATTATCGAGACTAGAGATATAGAAAAGTCTTCAGACGTACATCCCGAATACTACAAAGAGGGCAGTGATAATAGACAATACTTGGCAAAAGTGCATCCTTACTGCAGCATTATAATGAAGTTGAGAGACGAAACGCTTCAGAAAGTACATAAATATGCCTCGGGGAACACTTTTAGACCTAAAGGACTCTCATATGGCACCTTTGTAAAGGTAAGTTACTATTTTAGACTACAGACAGACTGTTTTTTTATGTATAAAAAAAGCCAACCAGAAACGAGTAATCAAATAGTAAAGTCAATGTTGACCATGGCAATTAGATATTTCAGAAGTAATATATGCACTTGTTTCTTGAAATAATCCATTTTATAGCCAGAGATGAATACTGCACATAATTTGGGTTGATTGTTGTTATGCGTTTGATTCCATCTGAATTATAAATAAAAATAATTTAGACAATGTTCCCGTTTTCACCTTGTCTCAGTATTAATACGCGTAAATGTTATTTCAAGGTATTATTATTTATCTGCTGTGTTGTTTTAGTTTATTCACATTTTTATAGGACTGCAAGCACTTCTCAAAGTCTGTCTTATCGGAGAAGACAACATTACTTCTATTTAGCAATATGGTAACGATATGCAACTCTTTGTACGAGAACTTGAACAAAACTTTCGATGAAGACACAGTACGAAACGCCCAGAGGTTTGTTAAAGAAACCTCATCGTGGCTGCACTCAGCGAAAGCGTTTTACAAGAAAGTCGAAAGCACATACTCTGAAGCATTTCCTGATTTGGCTAAACCGTTACAAGCGTCCATATCTCAAATTATCTACAGCGTGACGTCACTGAATGATTTAGTAAACGAGTTGATAGCTAAGATAGAGAAGGGTCGTCAAATCAAGCGGATGTTAATAGATCTGATCGAGTTTCCGAACTGTATACCGAGTAAGGAATACAATCAGCAATTTTTGAACAGATTTGTGACTTTGAATTTTATGCAGCAGCTAAAGAGAATTGCAGTCGCGGAGAATAACGATATTTCGAATACTGAAGCCGAGTGTTTTGCGTAAGTATTGTAGAATTTTGTTCATTTCAAAGTGCTTAAATATGTTTTCTGCGTTTCAAGTGCTTCTAGCTTGTCTTTGAATGGATTAAATATTGATTGTGATTGTTTAAAGGTTTCGCTTGCAATGACAATCTCGTGGCCCAGTTGATAGTGTCACACCCTGTCGAGCGAGGGTTCTCGCGTTCAATTTCCGGCCGGAGCAGACATTTATGTTACAGATAACTGTTTATTCTCGGGTCATTGGTTTTTGTGATGTTGTATTCGTGTACGTCAATCCTAATGCTGTAGTTAGTAAACAGTGAAGTATTATTCTTTTACAGTGTCTTGAAAATGAATCTCTCCGAGCTGGGCATGTATTGCACTGCGATGGAGCGCGTGGATTCAGCGGTGTTGAACTCTGTTCTGACGACGCTTAAAGCGTTAGTCAAGGCTTGGGAGAAGCAGCGTCAAGACATCGAGAAGAAAAAGCTCGATGATGATGCGTTGTATGTCACCAAGTAAGTATAATAAAATTCTATAATGAAATACATAAAATAAAATTGTAACCCATCGCTTTCTGTATAAGAAAGATTTAGAGAAAAATTATTATTAGGGGCCTTTATTAACGCAATAGAAAACAAAACAATAGCTGTACGAATTTTTGTCTGTTAGTCTGCGCGTGTGTTCGCGCTAATCTCAGAAACGGCTTAAACGATTACGTTCTGGTTTTCGCTTATGTGTTACAGTAAGCACCACTTAATATTTAAAGTTCGTTTCAAATCAATACGTTCATAAATAAAAAAAATATAAATTAAATTTAAAAGAATGTAGGTACTATTTCTTAGCGTAAGGCGTAATTTTTCCGAAGCGAAGCAAGGGTAGTTTGCTAGTCCTTTAAATACAAACCTTGAAGACGGGGAGAAAAACACATTTTCTTTCACCATTTCTTTCTGGTTGTACCTTGTATTTAGTCCGTTTGAATTACGTAATTGATGTATGTTTATTTTGCATGTATTATTGCATTGTAGATGTACTTTGTAATTACCATGTGTTGATTTAAAACATGTGCTGAGGAGTTCTTTCGCCATTTCTTCTCCTCAATGTTAAAGTACCTTTTCGAAACGGTAGTAGAACCAAGAAATTAGAATCAATTAATTACTCTGAAGTACTGAGGGAACACCTAAATGATTTAATTTAATTTGAGATGTAATAACTAAGGCTAGTCGAAAGACAACATTACCACTGTACCTGATACGAATATATCTAAATCTTCACTATTTAAAGACAGTAGAGCTCATCGGTGTAACATTAAAACGAAAATCGAAGAAAAAATATATAAATACTAATTTTAAAGGTCTAAATGCGAAGACGAAGATGAAGAAGCGATCGCGTACGAAGAAATAATGGAAATGTTCCCTTCGTACACCGACGAAGATTTCTCCGAATTCAAACCTCCCACGCTCGAACAGAAGAAACCCAAAATCGCCAAAGACGTCAAACCCAAGTACTCGATCACGCCGGATGACGTCACGTTGATATACAAGTGGCATTCTCAGTTCGTACGTAACGTCACTTACGCGGAATGGATGTTTAGTCCGAAGAAGATAGTCGGCAACGATGTGATCACACCGTTACTGATGAGGTATCCGACGTTCAGCAAGGTCGTTCAGAACGCGTGGCGGGCGTTGGATGCTGATTTCGAGGGAAACGTGTCATCTAGCTTGTTAGTTATACTTTCTCATATAAAGGAAAAAATCGACGGGGTTGGTGAGTAATTTTTATGTTTAAAAATGCATATGCTGATACGAAATGTTTTTGAATCAATTTAGTTACATGGATCATTATTCAATTCGCTGTATATTGCACTTAAATAAATATGAATATTTTTAAAAATGTTGTATATATATAATGTTGGTATATAAGTTGATTTTAGTGTCGATAGGTGTTTTCTTTGAGAAACAATAAAATTGTTTTAAATCGCTTAAAGCAATAAAGACAAAAAGATATCAAGGTTTTTCATATCGAATTTAATCCACACTTTGACTGGTATAATGTTAGGCGTAAATCGATCTTTATGAATATGTATATATTTACATTTTTAATTTATTGATTATGTACAATAATGCAATATAAATGTTTTGGGTATGAGTAACTGCTCCTAATTTAAATGTGTTCATTAAATTAATTACGTTAAGTTAGCTAGTCACTCACGTGTCTCTTCGAAATATTAAACGGCTGAAATCAGCCCGTACAGTTGTATTATCAATCCATGAAGGTGGCGCGAGCTGAAATACTAGTCTAAGTTCTTCTGTAGTGCATTTGATATTAAAAATACAATTTTATCTATGTTCCTCAGAGGCAATTAGTCAAAAAATAGATTTCTACCGTTCCCCGTGGGTGTCTGAAACTAGAGAATGCCTGCCGCTGCTACAAAGAGTTAAAGAAGCCACTAATGCTCTATTAGAGCAGTGGCCCGACTTTCCTACACTGAAGGATGTAAGTTTAATCATAATGGTTTTAATATATTTTTATTGCATGACATAATACAATACCACACCCACCATATTCTCCAGACCTGGCACCATCGGATTATTATTTGTTCCGGTCACTCCAAAATTTTTTAGACGGTAAAACCTTCACCTCAAATGACGAGGTCAAAAACCACTTTGATCAGTTTTTTTGCCAGCAAAGACCAAAAATTTTATGAGCGTGGAATTATGCTACTACCAGAAAGATGGCAAAAGGTGTCGGACCAAAACGGCCAATATATAATTTAATAAAGTTTCGTTTATTATACAAAAACTGTCTTTCATTTCCACAAAAAAAACGAAATTACTTTCCGAACAACCCAAAAAGGAGAACTCCCGGGGGTGCAGTTTTCTTACGATGTTTTGTTTCATCCAAGGAAGTGATAATTAATTTCTAATGTGCACATCATTTGAAAAATTAGAGATGCGTGCAGAATTCAATGTGGAACGTCCCGTGCGGGAGACCAAAGTCAAAACCACTAGGCTTTATTACCGCATATTACAACTAATACTCCATATTTACAGATAATACTAATAGTAGATAGAATCTTAAGTTTCCCGATTACAAGTCCAGTGTCCCGTTTCTTAACTGGACTGGAGCTTTTAAGAGACAAGATCGAGGAATGGAACAAGAACGCCCACAAAGGGAACAACATGATCGACGTGTCGCTGGCGGTCGGACAACAGATTATCAACTGGAGGAAGCTGGAGATGAGCCATTGGAAGGAGTGCCTCAATAATCTGTATCAGAGGTGAGTTTGTCATGGAAGTCGGTCAATTCATTGTCCCCGCCGAGAATATTTATGCTTATAATAAAAGAATAGCTAATTCAAATTTGTACATTTTTTTGGCGTCTACATCGATAAATATTTTTTTAACGGTTCCATTTCACTGTGACGATCTATCTCATTGAACAGACTAAATTGAAATATTTTATAAAAAAAATTATGTAAAAAAAAACAATAATTTCATTATTAAATTAAAATTTATTCAAATTTAAAATTTCATTTCAGATTAAGTGTCAAAGTTAAGAAATCTGAGCCACTAAATTAAACTGTCTATCTAGTACTCGATTAGTATAATTTGCTATTATTAGTTATAATAATAATTATTATTATTTTATATAAAACTTACATTTCACAGAGAACAAGCCAAGGCACACAAATACTGGTTCTATCTTTACTCTGTTGTCGATTCCTACTTGGAACAAAGTGAGGGAACAGATCCTATCACTGTGACTGCGGCACGGGTTACGTCCGTATTGAAAGAGTTTATGGAGAAGTCCAATTTGGCAGAGTACGAAGTAAGATTGGATATCGTGTATACTTACCACTGCCATCTAGTGCATTTAGAGCCAACTGAGAGGAGAGGTATGTCAAGCAAAAAAATGAATGTTAGTTTATTTTAGTTTGTATAATTTTGAATTCATATTTATATCATCGCAGACATTGTAACGTAACGGGAATAATGATATAATAAACGTGACGTAACGTAATAATAAACGTAATGGAACGGGTATTCGCGATTTTTATATTTTATGCCGATAATTTTAAAAGGTAAAACGAACTAGTCGTCAAATTGACAAGTTAAGCGGTCATTAATGTCAATGTCAAGTGTCAGCTGTTGTTAATAATCGTAATGCGTGCACATATTTATATTCAAAAACCTGCAACGCTTATGCCTACTAATAATTTTGCATTTCACGCTTTTGTGGTATATTGATTGAAATTTTCTTCACAAAAATGACTACGGAAGTGTAAAACCTATTGTACAACCATCTCCTTCAGAATGGATCAATATATCAAAAAAGTCGGTTGACAACTAGTCGCAAATTTGAAACTAATAACATACTTTGCAAGTTTAAAAGCGATAATACGTTCCAACCTAATGTTGTAATGACTTTAAAGTCTCGTTACACAGTGTTTCCTAAAACCTTATCCTTTTAAAAAATTCCATTATATAAATTATCGTTTTAATATGCGACTGTTTTTCTTTCCAGATGAGTTATTATCATTACTGTGGAATACTTACAACTACTACTGCCAGTTCCTGCCGCAAGTGACCGCCTACGTAAAAGAGAAGCGAGCGCCTATTGAAAAGAAATTGCGTGACTTCGTAAAGATATGCACTTGGGACAGAGACCTCAGCTACTGGAGTGTGAAAGACACTGTCGACAAGGCTCACAAGGCACTCCATAAGCATACAAAGGAGTTTGAGGTTAGTTATGTTACTAGATTATTATTATTAGACCGTATTGGTGCAGCCTACAATATTGGCCCCAATCCCATGCTGGCAGAAGAAGGTGTTGTAAGAGGCGACAGAAATCGGCCTGCTTGGTGGTAGCTTCGCTTCGCGTTAAAATTATACATATTTCCAATATTTTTATTAAGTCATTAATATTATTACTTATCTTTCTGTGACTTTATCTTTCTGCCTGGCTAGCTACCATCCTGCTGTTTGAGTCGTCGTTACCGGCTTTGGGCTTGAGACCCAGGTTTTTTTTTTATTTCTTATTTCTTGTCCGATAAAGCATCAATGATGCCTTTGGTGTTATTAATGTCCATAGGCGATGGTAACCACTTACCATGAGGTGACTTGTGTGCTCATTTGTCAGTTACTTACATTTTATATATATATATATTATAATATATATATATATATATTATTTTATATATATATTATTATATATATATATATATTATATATAATATATATATATTAAATGTTAATGATAAATAATTGCTTACTAAATTTTTAAATTGTCCAATATATGATGAGGTTTGTCAGTTAGACGTATACAATTGGGCGGGGAGGGTCATAACCCCTACACCATCCCCCTCAAAATACTAACCCCTAGTCAATGATGATGTATCAATTTTACTATCTGACCACAAGACATACATTTGTAATTGTTATTTCAGAAAGTTCTAAAAGAAAGCGTGAGTGCCTGCCTGGTAGACAATACAGCTGAAGTGGGAGTTGAACATGTGGGTCTGTGGGACAGACCGAAGCGCGCTACCGTGGTCTCTAGTGCACTGACCGGAGGGACCTACATGACAGACCCTCAGAACCATGTAGTACTGGCTAGAAATATGAAGGTATGGGATATATATATTTAATTTATTTAAAAACCATGCTTGATGAAACTTGATGGTAAATGGTGATGTAGGCTTAATTTGTAAAGTGCATAAAAGTTAGGAAAACAACCTATATTTATATATATATTGCAGGCACAGTATTATGTCTGTCACTGTCACTATTTGTGTTTAGTTTATCTCTGAATATAGATAAAGATGAGATTGAGTACAGGCAATAAATATAATTAAACTAGGTTCAATAAATCTGAGGGTAACTACCCCTGCTGGCATAAATCAATATTATGTAAAATTATATTATTATTTTTGGAATGTTAACTTTGAGCTCTGTAGTGTATCTGAAACAGTATATTTTTTACATCAAGCTTAAGTTATGTTGAGTTTAATATACAACATAGATTAAACCAAGATTTGTATTGTTGTACATATTCAAATTTATATTGTATATTCAACCATGTTTGTTGCAGAAATATCTAGACCAAGCAGAACACCCTTGCTGTCTCATCAAAGAGGATAGTCTCCTGTCTAAGGTGCCGAGCCTGTTCAACAAAGCGAAGATTCTTTGCAAGGATACAATGACCAACACCAAATATCCATCACTGATCCAAGCACTGGATGACTTCGTAACACTTGTCATCGAGACCAATACTCATATGAGCTCACTGCATGTAAGTATATTATATAAGTATACTTAATATTGTTGAGTGTCACGCTGAAGTTCTAAAAACATCGGTATACTTTCAAAAGAGCTTTATTCGCTTCAACGTGACTACGAAAAACTGACGATCCCGTAACCCAGTTTTAGTGCCCCTGCTCGCCAAGCAAGGTGTTCCGGGTTCGACACCCGAGAGACACGACCATGTGCGTCAAATTTCAGGTGGACACATCAGCTCCGAAGGAGAAACAGATATCCCAAGCGAAAAACATAGTTCAACAGAAGCGCAAAGCTCTCGCGGATCTGTTCAAATATCTATCCAGAATGGGCTTGAACTACCGCACGGGGCTGGTGATACTCGCGAGTGAGGAGCCGTACGACTTCACCATACCACCAGTGGACTTCGATGCCGCTATACACTACTTGAAGAGCAGGTGAGAAAGTTGTAAAATAGGTATGGTATAAGAAAGGATCGGAGGGGTCATTGAGTCCTGTTGTAAAGTTCAGGTTTTTTCGAGCAAGTCATGAGTGTTGAAGAACTTTCTTGAAGGCTCACTTTGGTGTGTAAAAAGTGCTAACCATGCTTGAATCTAACTCAACCTATACTAGTCGTAGTGTCTTTCTCACCTTTGAATAAGGAAATAAAATCAAGTTTTTTGTTTTGAAGCTTGCTGTTTTTTTACCCTTTAGGATAATCTCAACAGTACACATGCATAACTTAAAACTGCACTCACGTTTTACCAGGTGTTACAACTTGTTAGGCATTAATTGATATGAAGTAAAAAGAAGTACAATTAGTAAAAATATTTTCATTTCACCCTTCACAACAACTCATATGTAACTTCTGACAATCTTAAATACCAAATGTTCATTCGTATTATTCTTATATTACAAATAACTGGGTATTTGTTAATTGCTAGGCGATGCGATGCCTCTCTAGCGTTGCTGTGGTCGGGCTGTGAGAAGTACTTCCAGAAGAACATTGCTCGCCATCGTCTATTGTCCACGGCTCTACAGACTCCCCACGCGGACCTTGGCCTGCAGAATATTGAGCGATGTAAAGGATTTACAGCTCAGTTGCTAGTAAGTAGAACCTGAGTAGAGTTTACAGTGTCAATGCAGTCGTTGGAACTAATGACCTGCGTCTGCAACTTTAAATCGTACTCGTATCATACATCGAGTACTTCATAGTAAATTCAGAAAAATCAAAAATGAAATAATTAAACGAAATATATAAGCATATACATCCACGACTCCTAACGTACTTCATACTTGAATACCGATAATTGTTACGTTGAGTCTTGTCTCTTACATCTCTGAATCATAAAGATGAATACATTTGTGATAGATTGCATAACGTACTAGGCTCTACAGCCTAGTTTTTTTTACAAGTGTTCGACATTGCATCATTTTTAAATTCTTCTTTAACATTAATAAAAGTAATGTGATGTGATTAGAGTGTTGTTAGATTAGATAAGGTAAAAGAAAGACCGTTTTGATACTGAATTTAAATTAAATTATGTGAAGTGAAATTAAGGCTAAATGGGGCCAATTCAGTTGTTGGTACTTATGGGATACACTAAAAAACTAGGAATGCTGAATAATAATGACATTAAAAGTGTACGAAATAACCACTGCAATCAAAACCAAAAAGTTACTTAGTTAATAAAATTGACGTATAAAAATACGCACTAACACATTTTTGTATAATATTTCAGAAATTGACGAATTTACAGAAAAGGTCCATATCCAAATATTCAAGATATCTTTGCGACTTGCGTAATATTTCTCACAATCTAATGAATGCTCTTGAAGTTGAGAGTTGCGAGACAAATATTGTTAATCTCAAAGAAAAGATAGAAATTCTCACAGAATGCTATTCGCATCTTAGTGTTCGCTTAGATCAATTCAGTGTGCTATTGAAATCCTTCCCAGAAAACACATTAAGCTCAGAATGTGATCCGGAATTTGATACGGTTCTATCCGACTCGCCGTTAGTAAAATGTTTCAAGAATAGTGATGAGTGGCGTCAATTGTATGATAAAATAAAAGCTGTCATAGCAATCGTAACTAAACAAAAAACTTCTCTAAACAAATTAGTAAATTTACCTAAAAAAATTGAAAGAAATAACACAGAGTTACCGCTGATTTCTCCTATGCATATCGATGTTACTAATGACGCAAAAAGTCACATAAATATAATTATAGAAGACTTGACTGCAATATTACAAGATTATAAATTTGTACTTAAGTCAATTCCGGTTAGAAAGTCAAAAAATCAACACCCTATATTAAGAAGCATAGAAAATATAACGAAGTACTTAGAAGAAACAAAAAGGGTTCTCGATGAAATTGACAAATGCAATAATGTTTCTATGACAAGTGATTCTGTTAACGATTTAATTGATCGAGTGGAAGATATATTAGCGTGTATGCTTCTAATAATACAATCATTATATAAGAAACATTTACCAGTTGACAGAAGTACAGATAACATGGACGTTCTTGATGCAATTGATGAAATTATTGACGGTGACAAGTCAGAAGAGCAGTCCAAGGAGATTTTAGAAGACAAACATTTGAAGGAATTATTGCAAAAAAACCTTTCAAGTGATACTAAAATGCTCCAAATGGGAGTTTTGATCGGTAGATTGAAAGTAATACTAGTACAGTATGTAGAAATCCTGGCCAGGGATAAGAATACAGAGAATGTAAGAGCAGTAATAATGAGAATGGTGCCTATTATAGAACAAACAGGGTTGTTCATGCAGTACTTTGTAACACAGAAGGTAGCTGTACATAGAGTGTCGTGCAAAATGTTGTCCGTCTTGTTGAAGATATTCTCGGAGCTGGCTACGAAAGGGTGAGGGTTTTATTTATTACATATCACACACTTTATCACATTCACACACTAGAATCCAACGCTATTTAAATTCGGAAATTAATGGCATTTCTGTATAATTAATATTTTTTCACTTGAATTAAAGAAAAATATTGAAAATTTACATGTAAACATTGACACACTCACATTCCCGCATTAGGACAACCTGTATTGTGGGTGTCATCAACGTTATACAGTTCCTACGGTGAGACGATACTTTTTTGGTATCTGTTCACACTGTATAACTGAGTGAATTATTTGCTTAGATTCTGTAAACCATCGGATCTTGACATGGAAGACGGAGCAGGCGACGGTGGTCCTGGGAAGTCGGGCGGTATGGGCCTGGGGGATGGAGAAGGGCAAAAAGATGTATCTGAAAGGATTGAAAATCAGGTATTATTATTTATTATTAAATTTTCGGTGTAAGAAAACATTTTAGGAGCTCGCCATAATGTTCGCCACATGTTAAATTATCTCACTAGGAATTCTTATCTTAAAAAATGCTTACAATTTTTGCGATGCACATATGAAATTATATTGTAGTGGTACAATACTCACATTTTAGATATTAATATCGTCTCTTTGGACGTGGAAAGAGTCAAGTCACATAAAACATGTTTTGAGATAATAAGCAATGAATGAATTTAATAATAACTTCCAAACTGTTAGTCGGATTTTGATGAGAATTGAGCTAAATAAGGAAAATGGCTTCTCGCCTCGTCGCCGATTAAAATTCTTTATAATTCTGTTAGTTTTATCAGTATTCTCTGTTTTGTACTTGGCTGTTTTCACCATTTAGAATATTTTGTAACAACGGAATTTGACGAGTTAACTCTATTCACCACCGTGAAAATCGTTGTTTTTTTTTATCGTACTAGTAGTCTATTTAACTAATTTTTAACGAAAATGTGGGTTGATCCATCTTCACCGCCAAAGCGGCGATATACG
The DNA here is from genome assembly GCA_003671415.1 of Megathymus violae. NCBI lineage: Eukaryota > Metazoa > Arthropoda > Insecta > Lepidoptera > Hesperiidae > Megathymus > Megathymus violae. Next base: position 4,761,382 of record PDGT01000017.1, on the reverse strand, counting down.
AGCTTCAATTATGTAAACATTAAAACAGGATCAGCTGGATGACGCCCAACGTCCGGGCGAAGAGAAGAAGGACGAAGAGAAGGATTGCAAAGAAGAAGAAAAAGGTATCAACATGAGTGACGACTTCGACTCTCATTTGCAAGATGTTGATCAGAAAGGTATGTGTCAAAGAATCACATATTAATATAGCTACATAGGTTAATGTCATTGAAGGCTGTATACAGAGTAATAACATTAGCAGTGAAATACCAGCGCATTCAAAGCGTGATTTATTGAAGATATATTTAAACAATTAACTTCACTCTAGAACTAGTATAGCTGTTGGTTGCACTATCTGAAAGGCGCCATACAAAAATTCTACCTTTTGACCTGAAATTACTTCTGTATGACCGTCCATTATATTTTTGTTGCAATTTAAGTATCATTATTTATGTACAGAAATCAATGAATCGGATAAAGAAGATAATGATGAAGATGCAGACAAGCAGATGGGCGAAACAGATAATGCTGCTGAGAAGTAAGTAGTATTTAAAGCTAATAAGATTTACTTCAAATGTATCGTCGTGTGCACCTTAACGTTATGCTGGATTTGAATTTAAAAAAAATAATGGAAACAATGATTGATTATTAATATGTTAAAGATTTTACTTTAAGTAATGAAAATGTAAGTTTACAAAAGAATACATATTTATGATGTTGTCAATTAAACATTTTTAAGTCAAATTGTTTATTCGAATAAAAATAATGTAATTTAAGTACTGATGCTTTACTATTTCGTTCTTTATGCTTGCCAAATTTAAATTGATGTTTTATAGATTGGATCAACAAATATGGGGATCAGAAGATGAGGAAGATCCAGAAGAACAAGAAGGAAGGAAAGGGAAAGAAGAAAAGGGTACAGGAGAGAGCACAGGGGAGAAAGAGATGGCTGCAAAGGAACAAGAACAAGGAACGGATGATGGCGTCGAAGGCAAGGACAAACAGAAAAAGAAAGATATCAATGAAATGGATGAACCGGAAATTGACGATGATCATGTAAGTTATTATACAAGGAATCAGTAAACAATTATTTTTCCATTTTGATTAGGATTTTGATTGTTGTATTTGAACTGTTTTGATTATGTATTTCGGGAAACTGATGATGGTTGTGGAAATAACGGAAATAACTTGAGCACTGAATGTGATCGCACCTGTGTAAGAATTGTTTTTCAGTAATTTCATAAGGCCTTACACATTTTATTCTGCTGACACCATTATTCCAATATTCATTCGGGACCGAATTGAATTTCTATATAATAAATCATATAGCTTAGTAAAGTATACATTTTTGATTCATATTCAAAATTTGGCTACAGGTTTCTCTTTTATATATGTGTAATTGTAATTCTGTATACGTAAATATGTATTTATTGTATTTACTGATTCCTTGTTTCTTTATAGGTAGACCCTTATCACGGTAACCAACCGCAGCTGCCAGAGCCGGAAGACTTTGACATGCCAGAAGATATCAATATGGATGGAGAAGAAGGCGCGGATGATATGGTAAACTTATAAATATATATCAAAGTACTACCTACTCACTGTTTAATATACTGTTTAATATAAATCATGAGAAATGAATTATGATGATTTGATAATTAAGTATTTGTGGCAAATAAGGTTTAACATATTTATTCTCATTAATAATTACGAATTTACTTAGCATGAGAACATAATAATACAAAACTATACAAAGATATCTTAGAAAAGCGTACACATATGCATTATTTTACATTTAAGCATACAATTCGTACAATCTGGGTCAGGCGTATATGTTATTGAATTTATGCCAAAGATGCCAAAGATACAGCTGGACGAAATGGTTCCTAGCAGTGGCATTTTTAAAATATTGTAGTTTTAGATTATTATAATTTTGTGTAAAAATTAATAAATAAAATACATAAATCAGGTACTGTTAGCTGAGGTTTTTTTTTTAATGAGAATGTGAAATTTATATTAAACAGGAGGATGGAGAAACAGAAACGGAAAATCCTTTTGAGATTGACGTATCAAAAGCAAATATTCCAGAGGAAGAAGAAACACAAGAACAAGAAAGTAAGGATAAAGACGAAAAACATGGATTAGAAGTATCCAGCGAGGAGGAAGGCGATGAGGATGATAACCATGAACAAGTAATATATATCATAATTGCTTATTTGTAATTTGAATAATTTAAGTACTTGATTTGTACAATAAAAAGTAATTAAAACTGTTACAGACTATTACAGAGAATTTTCGGTTAGTAGAGAGTAGAATGTTACTTCTTTATTTCATTTTTTTTATATTTTTAGAATAAAGAAGATTCTAACGAGCAAGAGGGCTCTGATGATGTGACAGAAGGTAGCCAGGGCGAAGATAAGGGCGACAAAGAAGAACCTGAAAACGATGCAACCACTGATAACGCTCAAGACAATCCCGAAAACCAACCCAAGGAAACAGATACCGAAGAACAAGAAGAAATAGATCTTGGGCAAGAAGATGATTTGCTAAAGAATCCGGAAGATATTAATGAAGAAGATGAAGTAAACGAGAAGAGTCACGAGGCGAATCCTCAGGCGAATCCGTCTAGTGAGGATCCATCTGCCGGAGACAGGGCGGAAAACGCAGAAGTAGATAGAGGAACTAGCGACAATGTCGATACTAATGAACAGCAAGCTAAGGATGAAGATGCTGCTCCGTTTGTAAGTATTTATTTTGAATGTTATTAAAAATGTTCTCTGATATTATCCATTTAAAATTAAGGATAAATAATTATTAATCAAGTGGACTTACTAAACTGTTCGTGATGTTACGAGTCTACTATCCGAGTTACTAAGATAATAATTTATTATTTAATTATAAAAATTAATTAATTATTTCATTATAAAATATTGCAAATTAGCTGACGTCTGAGCACTATCCGACTTATATGTATTTACATGTAAGAAATTGAAACTTACTTTTTTTACGTTTATTTAACAGGAGCAAGCTCAAGAGCAAGTGGGCGAAGATAAACAGGCAACGGGTCGGTCGGAACTGGACAAGAGCGACAGGGGACATCGGGGGGAGAAGCAATCGGCTCGCACGGAGAGCGCTCGCGACACGAGACAACGGCGCGAGAACAAACCAGGCGCGACTGATCAGGACAGGACTTTAGGTATTGTATAACTATTTAGATTTCACTGTAAAACAGTTAATAGTGACAGGTACCCGTATCCACATCCAAAAGAGTTTGATTTTTTTTACGTATCTTATAAATATCACACTTACCCCATTTTATATTTTCAGGGGTCGTTTTTCCTAGTTCTATAAATTAGATACAAGACTTCAAATCAGTGTTTTTTAACATGTTTACAGAACTTTTAACTAATATTTCACGGGAATGGGTCTACTATTTCCTGCGACAAAACGTATCTTACATAATGATTCATGTTTTGGATCAATAGTTGAGTTAAAATTGTACCAGGTATCATCTTAATCTTTGGAATGGTTTCCATAGGATACCAGAACGGAGTCCAAGAGAGGAATAGAAAGTAATCAAAAGAAAAAATTCCTTAACCTACCTACGTACATTAAAATTTTCAAAAAGTATTTAATGTACTGTACAGATCCTGTCATGTTACAGTTTTTTTTATTTATTTAGAGTGTTACTAAAAGATATCCGATTGTTAATAAACTAATTGACTTAGGAGAACTAACAATGATCTTAGGATTCTAAATCAGAAAACGTAGTGTTTACCATTGCCCATTTTCTTCAATTAAACAAAAGGAATCATCGAAGTGTTGTCGACCGACAAGGAAGCAGTATTCAGCATTATCACCGGCCCTCGGACACTGAGACCGAAACATGTTAACATTGATATTATTGTTTTGCAACGATGTCCTACAGAATTTGAAATTGAAAGATTTTGTTTGATATAGATTTTTAAAAACGCAATTCTTAACTCAAACTACTCCATCATTCCAGCAATTCCATACATGTGAGGAAACTTGGAAGAGAGACCCGAGAGGAACTCTCAAAGTTAATATTTCCTGTTCACAATAATACATACGCAGAGAGAATATTTACTACAACTTATATTTTGAACTCATATCTAAGGGCCTAACTAGCCTTTGAAAGAACATAAACATTTAGCCATATTCCTAATGTTTATGTCGTATGTGTCATACAACATTGAATGTAAAAAATCTTCAAAAAGTTCTCTATACTCACCGATGCCTTTGTAGACCTGAGTGTGTATATCCTTTCTCAAACCCCCTAAACTCACCACTTTGCTCTTTTATTGTACAAACATTACATAAAAAATTAAAAAAAAAAACAAGGATTATTTATGTTTTATATTCTATTGCGAGTATTGTTCCAAATTTGTATTTTGAGGTTTTTTTTTCTGATATACAATCGACATTGCAGGTGATATACACGAGAAGAAACATAGGCATGCGCAAATGTTGAACGTGGAGCAGGAAGACGAGGGAGAGAGAGGGGGGGAGGCGGATGATCGCGAACAAGACGCGGATGCGTATCAACACGTGAAACAGGCAAAAAAAGATGATTTACAGGTAGGGGCAGGGGTGTTGGACATGTCTTTATCAATATTATTACAATGTATGAATATCTATGAACGTTATAATCTTACATCTAGTGGAATATCCATCGCCGTACAGAAATTGCGTCATGTTGACAGGGTTGTCACGTGATACAAATATGTGAAGTTATTTCGATTCAGCACTATCTGTTATGATAGACATGAATTAAAGACTTTTAAACCACTTGGCCGAACTGACCGCCGTTGTGAGGTTGCCTGCCAAACGAAGTTTCTGGGTTCGATTCCCGACTGAGGCAGATATTTATGCGACGGCCAAACATTTGTTTTCGGATCTTGGTTTTTTATAACGCGTCAATCGTTTCGGAATCCTCTAGCGAGCGAGTGTTAATTTTATTATTTTTCTTGTAGGCAATAGATGCAGCAACTAAAGAACAGGCGGACCAGCAACCGACGTTGCAGAAAGAAGATGAGGAAGGTGAGACGTTAAAAGAAGATGAGCAAGTTCCTATGGATATCGACGAAGAAGAAATTCAGGTTTGTTATTATATTGCATGTAAGTTTTGGAAGTATTTTATAGATTACTGGCAATCATTGAATTATTTCTATAGTACTCGATTCGAAACCCATTGTTTGAAAATTAATCGAAACCTTGAAATCAAGTTCTTGTTTTGACACTGGAAGCAGTTATCTACCTACTGTTTAGTAGGCAGCAATTGCTGGCGCTGTATGTACGGTGACGCTTCCTTAAACAATATTACCGTTTTGCACATTGCTACGTTGTATGTATTTTAAAGTTAACATCTACTTCAGTTAACTTAACATCCAACTTTCTTACCTTTATTCACCGAAGGGGAGTATACAAACGTATACATACATGCACTTCTATATTTAGTCAAATAAAACCTTAATTTTGCTGTCATTATATTTATTAATAAGAAAATGTTATACACATATAGGTGGATAAGTCAGACGAGATGAAATCGGAAAAGGTGAAAGATAATTCCAAGCGAGATCAAGAGAAAATAGGAAACAAAAACGATGGAGGCGACGATCCCACCAGCGACACAGCCATGGAGGTGGAGGGGGACACCGTGCTCACCGAGACCGTGCCGAGGGGACGCGAGACCACCTATCACACGAGGTACGCTCGGCGGCGTTCTGGGACCGCCGATCTGTGTAAAATACTGAGAGCTAGCTTGTTGCTATAATGCTGTCCTGGCTAAGCACCGGTAGCTTAGTTGTTTGAACGTCGGTCGCCCGCACAGGGGACTCGAGTACAAATCCTGCATGCAGCTCTGGTGTTTCATATTATAAACGTATTAAAAATTATTTGTTACTTGCATTTGTCACTGTGATGTTACCCCCTCGCATGGTGCGAGCAGACCTGAGCCCAGCAGTAGGACAGTAGTTATAATGATGTTATCTTAGTTTCGAGTGATGGAGAAGGTTGCGGCCATCCGATGTAACTAGACTAGGTTCAGTAACAATCTAGACTAGGTTGTAAAAACTTCTATAATTCTTTTTTTTTTTTGTAAATAATAATAATCGAAATTCTCATTGTAGGGTTGTGGAGTCCCAAGATCGAGCTGATGATATAACCCTAGAGCAGTACGTAAGCATGAGGGGTTACATGGAAGAGAACCGAGCCAAGGGCGGGGAGGCCGCGGCCAGCGCGTGGCGGAGCGCCTGGAGGACCTCCGCCCCAGCAGCCAGAGCACTATGTGAGCGGCTCCGTCTCGTACTGGAGCCTACTGGGCGCTCCAGGAGAGCTGGTGAGGAGATATGTATAGATATAGCGATCTAGCAACCGAGATATTTTCAGATTCAAAGAATTTGGCATCCACTTCGAAATTCAAGATGGCGTTTGTCACCGGTTTTAGAAGTAAAATTTACACATACTCGGTTTTTTAAAGACAACCATTTCTTTCTCATCTTTAATCACATTATTCATTCCTACCTAACAATTCCCTGTGCGTGATGCAACAAAGGCCATTTTGTGCCGCTAGCCGATTAAAATTGATGAATCGATGTCCAGGCGACTTCCGCACGGGCCGCGCGATCAACATGCGCCGCGTGATCCCGTACATCGCGTCGCACTTCCGCAAGGACCGCATCTGGCTGCGGCGGACGAAGCCCGCGAAGCGCGACTACAAGATCGCGATCGCAGTGGACGACTCCAGCTCGATGGCCGGCAACAGGAGCAAGGAGCTCGCGTTCGAGAGCCTCGCGCTGGTCTCGCAGGTATACATACGTCCGTCTGCCTTTATTTATTTATTTATTCTTCATTGTAGACCTTAAAACTAAGTTACAGTGGGCGGATTTAGTGCATGATGGCATTTTCCACCGGTCAGCCCTTGGCGAGGGTTAAAAGTTGCGGTAGGCGATAAATGGAAAAAAAAATAAATAATAAAGTAATAATATATTACTACGTATAATATAATATATAATAAATACTTACATATGTATTTATATATAAATACTTATAAGTACATCTCTGATAAGTTTCTTAAATTGCCACAACGTTGGAACTTTTCGGATGTTTACAGGTAGGGTGTTCTAGAGTTCGGCCTGGATAGCAAATGAGTAGTGGCAAAAGCCAGTGGTAATTGGCGGAATGTAAAGCTTTAAATTCGATGACTTGTCGTGAGTGTCACAAACGTACTAAAACTTTTCCTTTAAGTATACTTTGTGCTTGCGGATTGTTGCAAAATAAATTAATAATAATTTAATAATACTAAAGTTATAAAAAATCGGTTGTCAGAAGAGAAAATGGAACAAAACTGCCTATTTGTTTATAGGTTATAACATTATTTATTTTAATAATTATTAAATTGCATTTTTTTTCTTTCTCAATACATACATACATATTGAGAAATTACGGTATTATATAAAGCTTTATATATGTATTTTTAAGAGTAGTACACGTGGATTGGTTTCTGCATCTGATGTACATAAAAAAATGGAATTGCATGGCAACGTGATCTGATATTGAATATTTGATTATATATTAATAGTTAAATTATTATATTTTTATCTTTTGTTTTCCTCAGATATTAGGGCTGGTTTATTGTCCACATTTACGAGCTGCAGCCAAATAAATATTATTATTATTATTTTTCGAATGTTGTCATGGGTACACAAAAAACAGCCACGTATATGTTTCTTCACAGTGTTTTTCTTTACCAAAAGACCTGATAATTTGTTTTAATACGAATATCGTTTGAAAATCTAAAATGACGTGTGCAGGATTTAAACTCGGGTACACCGAATTTTAACAACACAGCGTAGATGATGGTGAAGTTTAAAGTGACTTGTAAAATAAACTTTAAAATTGACATATTTAATGGAAACGATTCCACAGACCCAAAGGACACAGTATTCAAATTCATGTAACATCTTCTTTTATTGTTTTGAAATTTAATATCGTGAATGATACACAACAACTAACTGTAAATATTTCAGGCACTGAACCTCCTGGAATCCGGTGACCTTGCCGTCCTGAGCTTCGGAGAGAAACCTACCTTACTGCATCCCTTCACGGAGCAGTTCACGGAACATTCCGGATCGAAGATTCTAGAACAACTGCGGTTCGAACAAACGAAGACCCGGATAGCTCAACTGTTAGACTTCTGTACTGTGCTATTCGACCAGCAAGCCGTCAGGAGCGATGCGATAAATGCAAAGTTGCTAGTTATAGTGAGCGATGGGAGGGGCATATTCTCGGAGGGGGAAACGAGAGTACTGCAAGCTGTGAGGCGAGCGAGGCAGCAAGGAATATTCTTGGTGTATGTCATAATTGACAACCCTGATAATATGGTTAGTTGTGTATTATATAGCTTTCGAAAGGAGGATATTGAAACTTGCAGCGTTGTCCGCTATTCTTTGCTATTATTATTATTATGTAGTGGGTTATTGTAAACCCAAGTTATTCGTAATGTTAACGAAATATCTCTGATAAAGCTTATCGACCATCATACGATACAATAATATCAATTATCGACAAACAAACATGGTGAGTGGTCTCTGCCAATAATACACGTTCGTAATACTAAAAGTATTGACGATGCATTGATGGGTCTGAAAGGAAGCAGGGATCCCTTCTTTCAACCGGTTCTCCAACACAGCAACCGAAATACGTAAAAACATTCCACAGTTGATTCTAATAGGATGGGTAGGTAGTGAGGCAGGTAAAGAATCCACCAACCACGGAAGAATACTGATGGAATAACTTGAGCTGGAATACGCTGAAAACAAAGCTACAAAACCTATCGAACTTTACCACAGGTGTCCGGTGGCCATAGCGTTGTTTCTTGCCCAGCAGGGTTTACCACGAGCAGAGAACAATGGCTAGGACTGGATCTATACTACTGTAATAAATTAAATAAATTAAATAATTGACGAAAACTAAAATGTATATCGTATAATGATAGTAAGAAGTGGTTGCCTAGTAGTTTGTACGTCGGTCGTCAGCGCACGGGAGGTTTGATTTCGAATTATGCATACATTGGATGGAGGAAACCTGCGAATTCGACAGCTCCATAATGTTTTCAGATGGATTTCAAATCTGCCAATCCCCACTCGGCCGTCATAGCGTTATGGTTGTACGTCTCGGACTGAGTGAAAGCCGAGCTAAGTAGCGCGTCAGTTCTGAGTTGAAATGATGATGAAAATATATTTACTTTGTCCCAGGATTCCATAATGGACATCAGAAGACCGATCCTGGACTTCGTGACCAATACGCTCACGGGATTCGTATCGTATTTGGATACTTTCCCGTTCCCCTTCTATTTGATCCTGAGAGACATGTCAGCTTTACCCACCGTTCTGGGCGACGCTTTGAGACAATGGTTCGAACTGGCAGCTAATACTACCAGGTGATGGAATATCATATTAGGTTTACTTGTAGAGTTAGTTTTAAAGATGTGTGCTATATATTATTGTATATATCTTATAAATTCAGATGATATTTTTTTTCATAGAATCAATACATTGTTATGTATACGACAAAATAGTATTTGGTATCGAGGATCTCGTATTTTTTAATTTGGTGTACTAAATTAATAAATAAACCGTAACTAAAATTTGGTACAAGACACAAAATAATAAATATACGCCATCAATAAAACGCCATAAACTTTATATTTTTTTATATTTTAACTTTTTCAACCAACAAAGGTAAGATAGGTCAATTTAGATGTCCGAGAATATATGTTACTGTGAACAGTTATTGATAGATTTATGTACCACACTTTATCTGAAGAATAAATTAATTCAAATCATATATTAATGGCTTTTTTCTCATTTGTATCCTACCCTCGCTTCATTTAATAGTTATTACTTCCACAATATCTAAAACAATTGTTACTCGTTGTTGATACGAAATCAAGCATTTTAAAAATATTTCATGTTTACCCAATACACCTAATTCTTCGTAAATCATTTATTATTAAGATCGCATGAAAACCCTTGTAATAGTTTTCTTTGTTTTATACGCTGAAGTGCAGTGCCTGTTTATTTGACATTTTTACATCTCAAAACCATATAAGAATGAAGGTCCTGACGCTAAAAGCATTCACAATCAGTCAACTTCAAGGAGGTACACAAGTCGAATACAATTAACCTAAAGTCTGTGGCCGTTTCGTAATATATCAAAAATATACATATGTATTATTGAACGTAAACACCGAGCCACTGGTTTTAGTACCTAGTATTAAGGGATCGTAGCTTGCTGGATACAAGCCAGTAACTAGCAACCTAAACGAATACATACATTTTATCAGCATTCCTGTGTTAACCTCCCGTTTTTAGATAATAGCTAGCATTCAATTCATATCATTATATCAGTTTGTCTTATTTTCAGACTAAGCAAAACTGGTGGATCTTTCATGGGTAGATGTGTTAATATTTATAATAAAATTCCATTACACCCCATTGACAACCCCGTAGCCCAGTTGGTAGCGACCCTGCCTGCCGAGCGAGGGGTCCCGGGTTCGATTCCCGGCCGGGGCAGATATTTATGTGACAGATAAATGTTTGTTCTCGGGTCATGGGTGTATGTGATGTGATAATTGTGTATGTCCATGCCACCCGCAACACAGGGAAACCTAGTGCGGGGGTGTGAGTGTGTAAACGTTTATTTATTTATTACAATTAACGCAAATGCCATATTTTAAATTTAAAAGTCACGTCAAAGCATTCTTATGCGGATAGGTTGATGATTACTTTCAGGATTACACTGCTTGGACATGAGTTTAATATTAAACCAGTTTATAGCCATAAGTGAGTTCTGTAACTGTGAGTAGGAAAAAAAACTCCTCAGGAATTTCTTATCGCTTTTTCTTCTGGAACCATTCAAGATAGGAATTTATTGAAGCGATGGAGTAGTTTGACGTTCGAAAAGTGTTTGCAAAAACGAACTTCGAATAAATATTATTTCATTTAATTTCATGTCACCTTTAACATTTAGATATATAGTATTACTTACTTTTGATATCTTCAATAGCTTCTTTTTAGTAATATTGGTTTAGTACTGCAGTTTGTATAAACAATACACGTCCCCACTCTATAATTCCCGTGTTGCGTGTGCAATTGACGTAAACAAATCAGACATCTCTAATGCTCACGACCTAAGTAAAGCAGAATATTATCTCTCACATAAATGTTCGCACCGGCCAGCAATCGAAGCCGGGATTTTTCGTACGGTAGGCAGAGTCCCTTTTTTTTTGTCGGGGGGAAATCTTCGTAAAGTATCCTGTCTCGTATGAACGAACCGGATGATGTGGGATTCTTACCCACTAAAACCCCCTCGGCAGTCATCCGACGCATATGGGAAGGCTGAGCTACAAAGTAGTTGAAGTCAAGGATCATGTTAGTGTGTACGTATGACAATTTTATATCACCGATTGATAAGTTGTTGTTTGACTGATGTTGGTAACGTAACCGAACTCGAGTTTAATGTAAAGCTCTGGTAATAATGTAAACATCATTTCAATGGCCTCCATAAAAATCGAATTATATTCATTACACGATATTTGGTTCGAAATAATTCATTAAGGTATATATATATAGGGGCCAACGTTTGAGCCCAAGCGGGCTTTCCGTGCCCGTGACACACTCCGAAGCAACGGCAGACAATGACGTCATATCGATTCTGTTAGAGGTCGCTGTACTTTGTACCACTTGATATGACATCGACTGCACTAGTATATGGAACCACTTCTTTACCCGTCTGGCTTAGTACCACCCACCTAAAATCAAGTTTAGGTTAGAGTAAACAGGTAAAAAACGTGTTTCCCATGTCCTTCTGGCAGATAAAGTTAGTGATACCTTTGAAAATATGTATAAGCGGCAGTGTTCACTTCCCAGGTAACTTATATCTTTGTTTGCCAACTTTTGACTTTTTTAAAATGGTAAGTTCTTTTGGATAGAAAAAAAATATTCTTTTTGAAGTCTGTTAAAAAATTAAACTAGCACGCAAAGTATGTATTAAAGTCCAAACATATACTTGATGATAGTTTTACACGCATAAACATAAACGTACAAATTAAATATCACTTGCTTTTCGGTTACACATAACATGGTGACACTTGCATGCCTGAGAGATAAGGTTCTCAATGTGTATAGTCTGCCAACCTGCACTTGAACAGCGTGGCGGACTATGGCCATAAACGTGAGACTCGAGCCCAACGATGGGACAATTAGGGATTGTAATGACGATGAAACAGATATACAAAATAAAATAGTGTAATAATAGACTCTTTAAAAAATAATGTTGTATATTTGTCAACCGAAATGAAACAATATCTTAATATTTCGCTTAACTATTCTCCAATTAATAGAAACATTTCTTATGTAAAGTGTTCACAGTTCGGTTTATGTTACTTAAAGTGATTATAATAATATAAATAAATTCATTGTGTCCAACGAATTTACTATACAAGCATACTAATGTGAAATAATTATACTTAAATCGCTTCTCAAATTAAACATTATTCAGTATACGCCATCAATTATGCACCTCTTAGAATCTAAAATTCTAATATACATAGACCGTTACAAGATTGGACTATTGTGACTTCACTACATATTTCATACATAGATTACATCTATACATTATCTCCAATAAACAATTGACCACATCAGTGTTCTTAACCAATCTATAATAACAATCAAAACGACTATAATCAAACTACTATAAAGTTTATATTAAAAATATGCTTAACTCAGATTAAATATTGAATGTGCGTCGCCTGAGCGACATCTTAACCTAAGCAAGTTAAAAATGTTAGAACCATTAGTCTAATTCCGTGTAAATAAATATAAGCGATTAAATTATAAAACGTCTTTTTAGTTAACATTTGAGCGATTTTAAAGCTGTTTCAATAACGAAAGTTTCGTAATATTTACATCTACAAATGTTACTAAAGACGTCCTAGAGTTCAGTGTACAGATTGTATTTTATCTATATTAATAATCATTGAACAGTTAAAAAACGCCTAGCAAAATCTACCTAGTGTATAAATTTAGAAGGCCATCGTGGTGAAAGTTTCCTACGCTATTCTCCTTTCGGTTCAATATACAGAGTAAATGAGTGTTAAATGCCCTCGAGAGAACGCTGTTCAGACAACATTAATTTTAAATAATTTATTTAAACTTATATTTATATCCTGTATTTCGATATTGTGGTCTCGATATTTCACTTGGCGGAATCCTTGGACGAATGATTGTTGGTATCTTCAGTCTTGTCGCCGTCACCGTAGAACTTTGGCTGTAAGTAAATATAGATCGTTAATCATTTTGTTATAACAATAGAAGTATAGTGTAACAAAATTATTAACAGGCTAGGCTAATACATTGCGCCAGTTAATTAATTTTAATGAGCCTTTAAATTTCAAATTCTTGTCGTTAATTACAACAAAACAAATCAGCATAATTGAAACATTTTAAAATTTAATTGTTGCGTTCTAGTTAAAATAGTACAATCAATACAATATTATCTATTAATATTGAAATCAAAACAAAATTTCATCAACAATCACAACAAAAATTTGCAACGTCAAAAGTAAATTGTAAAACGATGCACAAAACGATAATAAAACATCACAATGGTTAGTGAAAAAAAAAACAATATAAATTGTAAAGGTAACTATTGCTATGGTGACAGCCAAACACTAAAAAGGTATATACATACACCAATGGCAAAAAAATTCAAATCTGCACGATGATGGGAATGTATACCAAATGTCAGGTGGCAACAAAACCTAGCAAGTGTGAATGCCATCTAATCATGATTAAATTAAACTCAACTCCACACAATGGTAAATCAAACCACCAAAGTATTAAGCGTGAATGCATGTATACAATTATTCTCTCGCTTCACTTACAGAATCTCAACCTGTACTATACACTTGTGACTTTATTTCCAAATCCATTTTTGACACCATTATAACTTGTAAAGCCCTAGAAATAAACATTTTTTTTTATAACATTCGCGCTGTTGTTTCATTGACCATTAAGAGAAAAAATATGTTGTATGAAATAAAATTATAAGGTTTCATTTAAATTATCGTTTGATTTACTTATATATATACTGTTAGGATGAGTTAATTGTTATACAGAATAGCTCATAAATCAAAAATGTAAGTCATAAAATTGTTGGAAATTTTAATTTTATACGAAAGTAGTGTTAAAACTGACATTACATTTTAAATTTTAATAGTATTATAAATAGTATCTTCAAGGCAAAGGTTACAGATGAAATGCTATTTATAATCAGATACAGAATACTTCTGCTCGCTTGACAGTAAAAAACATAAAATTATTTTATATTATATTCAAAGTTTATATTATGGCAATTTCAAAGAAAAAAAAGCTTCATAGATCTTTTTCTGGTGCGTTTAAGTGTTTGTAATCTCCACCACACCAAACCTATTGTGAAGTAATTTGCTTTAACTAACATTTTGTTATATAATGTGAACAATCATTTGAAATAGACAATTCATGTCTGTCAAAAATAAATTGCAAAACAATTTTAACGAAACATATACTATAAATACAATGGAAAGCTCTACCTTAGAAAGTATTATGTGACCATTTTCGAGAAAAAAGTACCACTTTTTTCGGCTTTCATTAGAAACTATAATTATTAGAAGTATTGGTTCTGGGTCTTATGTTGAGTTAATCAAATGGGCACAACAGTGAATTCATTATAGTATATTCAATGTATACATATATATTATACAGATCAGTTCAGTACCATTAGTACACTGCATGACCATTAGCTGATTCTATAGTGTATACTAATTTAGTTTGTGTGTATGCGAAGGGGAATCTTCAGCAACTGTTTGAAAAATTCTTATACCATTTCATAGGCACATACATACATGATTCCGGATGGACATATTACATTTGTTCAACTCGAACAAAGTCGGGGCAGGCCGCTTGTGTGCTACTCGTGTGTGCGTGCGTGCGTGCGTGCGTGTGTGTGTGTTTGTGTATGAATAAGAGTGGGTTATTATCGTACCTGGTCGTGTTTCTCTTCGACGGTGACGCGCTCGTCCTCGTCGTCGCTGTCGTCGTCCGGTGACGAGTCGCCGCCGGAGCCCGCCGTGTCCGCCACCGTTTTCACTGCAACGACAGATTCCTTTTCGGTTACGGATGTGTGGCCATAAGTTTGATATAGTAGCCATTAGTAGTAATCGTTGTCTGTAACCATGTGTAGGAAAAACTCCTCTCTCCGCTCACGGTGTGGATTACTCGATGCGATGACGTAGTGTGACCGTCCAAAAGTAAATGTAAGCTTGTAAAATTCAATTACGAATAAAGTTTAATTGAATTCCGCTGTAACTACACCTTATAGCAGTGTGGCTCCGCGTTTTATATAAAAGTAGCATAACCTGAAATCTACTAAATAGCTTCCATATTTAGAAGCTACATTAGTCAACATGGTACCTAATTTCCGTAAATACACGGGCGGTGGTGACCTACCACCGGACACCATCGTAACTATTATCGACTTCAATATTGTAGTTTTTTAATCAGCTACTGACTATCATGACCATCTATCTATCTCTAACCTGCCAACTGACCGGGTGGTTCTTGCGTGGCGGTGGTGAGCGGCTGGTTGGGCGGGCGGGCTCGCTCGCGCGTCAGCTCGTCGTAGCACTGAAGGCACACGCGCAGCGGCTTCTCGCTCTGACCGCGCAGAACGAACCGCTTCGACGAGCACGGCCCGCATACAACCGAACCGCACTTGCGACAGTGGTGCTGTGTAATTAATTACAATGTTTATTTATTCACAACACAAACCACATTTTGTGTTCTACTAAAAAAAAAACAGAAAGAGTAGACGATGTTAACACTAAGAATGACATCTTTCAGACATCCTGATACAGAAATATTGTCAGAGTAGTATTAATTGATTCCGCATAACATGTAGTGATTTAATATGGGTTGCCTGCAGTAAAGTTCATTTAATATGAATTAATTATGTGATTTCTTAAGTGACTCACCCTCCTATTGAGTACAGTGAACTGTGTTTTCTTGCAGTGCATGCAAATAGCCGCCTCGTTGTCGGGCACCCAAACAGCTGCGTGTTCTGATGGTGGTTGCTTGCCACCTAAGTATTTTCAAACAGTGTAATTCATTTTATTAGCTTATCCAGGCAGAGAACAACGTTAAATAAGAAACTTTGTCTGTACATAATGGTTTTGATAATTGTCTAGCTATTGCACGAAATGATTTAAAGACAGAACCAATTTTTAAGGTTTAGTGACTCTACTTATTGTAGAACCAACCTGTCCTGCTCGTGGTACATCCAACCCAGCAAAGCTATAGAGATAGTCACCTTCTCTCGGAGATTGCTGAGCTTTATACTAAACCAATTTAATCTTAATTGTACTTGTGCATGATAGTCAGATTTTTTACTTGATTGGTATCAACCACTTTAATTCTAAAGTTAACTGTGAAATATTTTAAATATAATTTCAGTTACAGCATAGTAGCTATTAAAAATAAAATATTAAATAAATATAGCTTACTCTTTCTCAACAAATCTTCTATGCATTTTTCTATGTGTGCCATCCATTCTTCCTTCTCTGTTGCTGTTGCAGCATACACAGCAAATGATTTTGATGCCGTTCTTATCAACCAACCATTGCGGTATTCTATATTTATAAAAAAAAATAATTAAATACATGTTTGTAACAAGGGTTGACAACTATGTTTAAGCATTAATAAAGATCCCTTCATCTATGACTTTCTATGACTTCATCCTTAACTGAGATTCCACATTCTATGGATACTTGGGTTTCAAGATTTTCTTATTATTATTTTGAGTGAATAGGCTTTTATAAGTTAGTGCATTCAACATCTTAGACTTCATCACCACTTACCATCAAGTAGGATTGTTGTCAAGCAATAACTTATTTTGTATAAAAAAAATCTAACTTGGATTTTCTTATGTCAGTGTACTATTAAACACTTCCTTTTCATAACATAAATTAAGTATATTCATTTGTGGTGAAACTAAAATCACAATCCAAGAAAATATCATTTAATAATAATAAAAATTATGTTAATGTATGTGACTTTCAGAGAATGCTGTTTGCGCCTATAACTGAAGTAACACTTTATATGTTTTTTTTTTTTTGTATTGCTGATATTTTTGTATGTATTAGTGTGTACTTTGTTGGTGCAATAAATAAATAAATAAAAAAAGTAAGTTATGAAATATGCATAAATATTGAACTTATGAATTGACTCATTGAGGGCCAGCTTAAAACAATTGTTGCAGATGCCACATAAAAATGATAAAACAACACTATGATTCATCAGTGTGATTCATATGTCAATTAATTTTCACAAGAGTAATTCGAATATATAAATGATTACCTATCGCAGCAACAACCCAGTAGCCCAGTTGATAATTATCTTGTGTGACAATTGAGAGGACGTGGCTAGAGCTAACAATTATGTGACAGAAAAATATTCCAGGCTGAGGGTGTTTGTGATGTTTTTTTGTATGTTTGTTTGTGGACTAGCAATATGGAATCTTAGTGCAATTGTGCCATCATATGAGAATTTAGTGGATCTAGTAACTAGAGTCTGGTTTATATGTAATGAATGAATTAACCCTATCCTCATAAAATATTAGATATTTACCTCTTAAATCTAGCAGTAATGGATATTTAAATTATAATTACAATATTTTGTAAAATTATAGGAATTTAAAATAGCTGCAAACATTTCTGTATCATAACCATGTGTATACTATGCATTAATATATATTTACATATAAATTATTAATTTTATACAGCTGCTTGATACTTTCATGCAAATGGAGACATAACAACATCTGTAAATACAATATATTAATTATTTAACAATGTATGATAATATTGTTTCAGAAAAATTGAGCCATCTTCAAATTTGTGGGTTTAAGGTTTAACAACTTAAATACATTAAAATACAAAAACTGTACTTTAGAGCATTACCCATAAAACATATGTAAATATGCAGTTTACATTAATTTTTTTTTGTTTAATCTGCAATTTTGTTCCAGTATTAATTGTTTAAATCAAGGTGGCTGTTAAAGTGTCTAGGAGTGTATCTCAAGTTTATTGTGTTACATATAATCCAATCATACTACCTATTATTAATTACTATTATGAGCATTGTTAATAATAAAACCTATGACTCCTATCACTAACTTCAGATTAGGCAAGTATTCCATACCAATATAAGGCAATATTGTTATTGGTTTACTGATACACCAACACGCATTGTGTTATAGTTTACCTGTGTGGGCAATTTCTCCCTACACTTAATTCCTTTATGTAAACGTTGCAATTTTTTTTCTACGCCTGAAGAATCCTCAAGTTTTATTCCTACTTTGAGTTACTTATCCGCATGCCTGTTTCTTTCTGATGTTTCTAGAAAATCCAGTGGAAAAATATTTCTGCATGTATTTTGTAATTACACTCTAACCCAAAAGTGCATGTGCGTGCGTGCGTGCGTCGTGTGAGTATATAATGCTCAGTACAATGCTCTCGGTACAGATAACAGATAAAGATGTGAGACAAAATTTGAGGATCATCAAACATGTTATTTATGGTGTCTTCTTAATAGGCAGATGGATAGTTTATGGTAAAGTTTATTACAAAATTAGACATTATATTTTATGCTTACGTCCTTCATCTTTAAGCGACTCCAATTTGACTTCTTCCAGTGGAATCACATGTTGCTTGTTGTATTTTTTCTTATTTATTACAATATTGCCATATACCAGGATGTCATTGAACAGGAAAAACTGTCGAGCTTTAGGTTTCTTGCGACACATTTTTGTCAGGACACCTTCTCCAACCAGGACTCTGCCTTGCTCTGCAAGAGGCTATGAAAAGAATGGCAAAGCAAGTGTAAAAGTAGGTATACATATAAAAAAATTCTAACTGACTGCTTCCTGTACAGAAGGATATATGAGAAACTCGAATATCATGGGCCTTTATTAACACAATAGAACCCAAAACAATAGTTGTTAGAATTTGTGTCTGTATGTATGTTTGCGCTAATCTCAGAAACTGCTTATCTAATTTCATTACAGTTTTCACTAATGTTTTGCACTAAGCATCACTTAATATTTGAATCTTCATTTCAATCCATCCATAAATAAAGAAGTTGTTGTTTTCTAATTCACAGAATGTGAATAACCCAGTCCTTAAACAATGCAGGTGCTATTTTTAAGCTTAAGATAGTGTTTCTGAAGCGAGGGGAAGTTTGGTAGTTAATAACAAAATTAATTTAAATTGTTTTAAAAATAATTTGGATATTGTTTGTATTAAATGTTTCGTTGATAACATAACATTGTTGTATCAAAGGCAACTATGTAAATTAAAGCTGCAATAGATTACATTTTTTATGTTACAAAATTGTCATGAAGGAAACAGAATTATTTAATGTGTTCAAAGCGTTACAATGATTGAATAGGTGCTTCGTAGGTCTAGAAGGAAAACCTGCGGACTAGTCTTTCAATAACAATTTTATATTCTGTGCGGCATGTAGCAAACAAACTTAAAAAACATTTCTGATAAAAATATCATGAAGGTATGCGAAAGCCGCACCGCTGATAAAAGTAAATGATATCTTTAACGCTGTACCTACTATTAAAAACTTATCTTACTGAATTTGTCGGTTGATAAAAACGATGTTTCAAAGTTAGCCCAAAGTTTAAATTTTGACTTACTGAACTAAAGAGGCTTACCTGTCCTGAACTACCAAAACAGTTCTCCACCATAGCAATTCTCCGAGCATTGGCCTCACTATTCACTGGAAAAAGAAATTTTATCATCTAAAATTGCGGTACAGTATCAAAGTTTGACGTCAAAGGAAAGTGAGCAACCGAGCAAACAATGCCAACAATTGTCCCGATTAATAATCAAGAAATATAATGCACTGTAACTAAGAAGTTAATATAAAAAGGCTTGAATTATATCAAAATCACCACATACCTAAACGATCCACCATTATCAAAAATTTATATTCAGTTATGAACAAGAAAAACACTATACGAATAAGAAAAATGTGTCATTCATTTGCAGTTCGCCACAAGTGTTGCCTGATCATGAAATCTTAAATCATCACTCAATCATTTATTTAAAAACAATATACAGTTACAAATTAAAATTAGACTAAGAAATTAAAATTAACGCCATTTTAATACGCATTATTCATAACAATATAAGACGTGACACTTGACTTCAATAACTTGATTTATATGTAATTTTTATGTAAAATTAAGGTAAAAGATAAAAAATGAGAAGGTACTCTACCTGCCAATTTATTACTATATACTTATACTATACTATATACAAGTCTCTTTTAATCAAGAAGACAATTGCATACTTTGAAATATACTTTAATAGATTAAGAAATTAATATTTTGATGATAGACTAATTAATAAATTTGTAGTTACATTGTGCACAATTTCATTATTTATGATTTATTTAGGAATACAAAACAAGGTGACGTTCCATTTTACATTTCATTTATATCAGTGTGTAATGAAACTAAAATAAAAACCAAGGTTTTTCTTTAGTTAAAAAAAACATTTTTGTATCATAAACCATAGACGATATGGTAAGATCATGTGAGTGTCCTTTTCTTGTGTGGTTTTTGACACCTCCTGACAGCTAATGGTCGATACTTGAAGCTTTTTGGTCGCAAATTTTCTAAAATAAAGTAACAAAATGGCATGTAAACTGTGTGGCCCTAAGCTGTCTCTTTGTGGGCTTGTCCTGAGCGTTTGGGGAATCGTACAATTGGTAAGCAATATTCCTTATTTGATACACTCGACGAGATCGTCATAACAAGTTTACTTATATGATTTTCTTTCAGACTTTGATGGGTGTCTTCTACTATATAAGAGCTGTAGCTCTTCTCGAAGATGTTCCACTAAACGAGGAAGGCGGCCACAGCCACGGCATTGAAGGTTTCGTTGCCGCGGTCGAAGCTGGATACACACAAGTGAGTATTTACTGATGATAGTACTCTCATTCGAGATGGTCAAAACCCATCATATTTGGTGGAGCCAGTGTATGATTTGAAAACCAGTTTATTTTTTTAATTTTATTTGAAATAATTAATATTGACACTTTGGAAAAATTCTTTCAATCGTCAATATACTGTTGAAGAAAAATGAAAGCGTATATATATATGTATTTATTGACATGATATTTATATTGACGTCGTAATTAATAAATCTGGTCGAGTGCTGGTTGATTGACTTCACAGTGTCAAGAATATCTCACAATTTCTTCTCAACTGTCTTAAGCTCTCAGTACCCATCTGCTGCTCAGCCTTTTCATTCTGGGTTATGGTTGACACCCACAAACAAAACAATGTTCTGCATTTGGTAATCTGGTTTTCCTCTGATTTTATTAATTATTGCTCTACTTATGTGTAGTTTATTATTATAGGATCTATAGTTAAAATATTTGTTATATGTATATATGATATATGAAATTATACATCAAATCATAGTAGGATGTAAAGGGCTCCATCCATCCTTGACTCCAATCCAACTTCCACTCCTTGTGGTACACCCAGCTGAACACCAAACGAGGGTACGGTGAACGGCAACACTTTGGTGATACTTTGATGTTACTGAATGCATTTCCTTTATTCCCAATATCAATATGGTACCTATTTTATGATATATAAATCTTGTTCAACTTGTAGCTATAAATAACCTTAATTGCCTCTGAATGGTTTACTTGTTAGCAAGATTGTTCATTGTTGATTTAGTTCATGGTACATGGTTATTTCTTTGCATGACTCAGTTTTGCAGTAATATTAACACAAATTACTTTGCTATTTATCTCATATTTTGTGTTTTATATTGGTTATTATTTGACCTCAGAGTAAATCTATTGCAGGGTATGCATTGGTTATATGCCTTTGATTTGATTGGTTTGATTTACTTTAATTAAAAGGTTAAATTAATTCTACTATTTTAACTGTTAATACATTTTTGATATGCTATACAAATATTTAAACTTATATTGAAACCTAGTGATTTTAAAATCAGTTTTTATTTTTATGCACTTTGACAATGATTGTAATATAAAAAAATATTACTAATTTCAGAACGCTTACAACTGCTGGATAGCTGCTCTACTCTATGTCATTACTTTGGTAGTCTCTGGCCATCAGTTCTGGATGAACAACCGCTCCTCTGTTAGCATGTAATTACATGTGTATTAATGTACTAATTTATGGGTACATGTTGTTATGTTATTAATAGTTTCATTCCATTAAATACTACTATAAAACTACTTGTCCAAGATTTGTTGCAAAAATTGAACAATTATTCAAATAAGACTTTGGCAAGATTGTAATATAATATATGGACTAAGAAATTAATGTCTATAAAATGTTAACTAGTAAGGCAAGCTTGGAAATGTAATAAAATGAGGTGATTATCATTATATGAAAAAGTTAATAGATATGTACATATACAAGATTATTTATTAATATAATGGTATGTCTTTTTTGTGTTATGCAGATTTAAAGTATCACATTCAAAATGCACCATTGTGAGCAGTTGAATAGTTTAAAATAACAGCATATTATATGAAATCATATTGGCATGTTAATATCCAGTTAAAATCATTTAAATTGTTCTCAAGTGAAGTATTAACAATTGCGAGTGATTGTGTTCGATTGTACATAAAATAAATTTATTTAATACTTGTAGGTGCATTGTAAAATGTTTATATAGTTTTTCTTGAATTAAATGAATCAATATTACATACTTGTTTCTTTTTAAAACATAATGTTTTCCACCACTCCACCTGTTGGTGACTTGTTATGTATTATATAAGTACTATGATTTTGAAAAAAAATATTTGTGAGTTGGTCTGTGTATTACAATGACTAATTACAGTTTAAATTATATTTATATCGTGTGTTACTGTTTTTACTTCATTTTTGTTATAAAATAATGCAACACTAGGCTATTATAGAAAAGCTTTCAATATTTAGTTATGATAAGTCAGTAAGCCATCATGAAGGGTGGTTTTATAAGTGTATATGTTGCTATGGTCAAAGTAACTAATTCAAACAGAGTATATTTCTATAACTAAAAACGTCATAGATAATGGCTTACATTATGGGCATATTTTATTTTCACTCTATGAACCAGAATTGATTTGATAGATTTCAATTGAGAATTCATCTTAAATTTTTTTGATACAAATAAACCAATTTGATACCATAAACATCGAATCGAAGATAATTAGTTAAATATGAGTGCTCTATTTGGCTGTGGACTTTGCTGCATGATGTTGAGCATATGGGCCGTTATACAATTGGTAAGATAATATTAATTATGAGCCGTTATTCTTTAAAATTTGCGAGTCATAATAGTAAACGATAAGTTTAGCAATATTATGTGGCGTCTGATGTCTAAACACGTCTTTACATATATCTGATTTAAAGGAGTGGATGTAATTTAGCGGCTCATTATTGGCTGGAGGTCAGGTTAATTCATTTAAAAATATCAGTCTTTTTTTTTTCGTAAGATAAGTTAAATGCTTGACAATAATTTTACCTTACGGTAAATGGTGATAAAGCCTAAAATGTTGAGTTAACCAAGTTATATAGCCTATTCAGTCTCTTCTTGCAAGACTCACAAATCAAAGCTAGTGACACTGAGGCGGGCAAGCTATTCTAGCCTTTTGCATTGCGTATGACGAATGACGATGCAACCCGCCGTACGTGGGGTTGTTCGTTGGAGGAACGGCGATGGGGAAATTATTTCAAATAATTACATATTATTTTTTACTTTTATTTTATTTTCCATTGCACATAACACATATTATCATATAGGTATACATACATAATAAAATGTGACACCCTGACGGGGCGTCGCGAAGCTAGAGAGCGCGGTCAATAACAATTTTGTTCAGTAAACTATATAACAAATCAATAACAGTATATCTAAATTATATCAATTAGTTTATTATACAATTTAAATTAAATGTTTAATCTGATATTATTAATAAATATAAATTTTCAAATTCTCATCATAATTATAAAATTAAAGTCAACTCATTAAATTACTTACTTCTAAGTACATCATACATAAGACATGAAATTACTAATTTCTTTAAGAGAATAGTATGATTTTTTGTGAGTATTGATTTTAACTTATTTTTAAATTTATTGTCAGATTCTTCAGTTTTTATGGTTTTAGGTAGTTTGTTATAAACTTGGAGACATTTATAGCACAGACTATTTTGAAATATGGTTAATCGGGATGACGGGGTTACCAGATTATTATTTCGTCGGTTGCTTTTAACTAATTGAAATAAATGAGGATTCTGCCTTACAAACATCCCTAGTTCGAGAACATAAATTGACGGAAGGGTGAGAATAATCTGTTTTGCAAAGTACTGTCTACACGATTGTATTGATAGCTCCGTTCTGCTCACCTGTGCTCGACTCCGCCTCAGTTTATATTATGTACCCTGTTCACGCAGCCTTGAAAATCTATTTGCTGTATTGGGAGGTAGGCGCTAGAGTGACAATTTCAAATATTAATATATTCCCTTCACTGGGTACAGCAAAATTAAACTATCGTCCATGGCTCGGATGTCGGGAATATGCTGTAACTTTATCGTAGTTTACGCAGTCGGTACTATTCTCCATTTATTTATTGTGGACAATGTCTGAAACTGCCTTATCCTCAAAATAACAAATATAGTGCCTACCTTCATACTTTAAAAATTTAAATACCGTCATTGTTTACATTCGATGTTTTATATATATTTGTGCACTTGAAGGTGTAGTGATAGTTTCATCCTTCATCTTCATATTCATCATAACAACTCATAACTGCCACTGCTGGTCTCGGGTCTCGTTTCATAAAGAAATAGATAGAGCCACTGTATCTCAAATTCATATGAAGTACTTTCAAGAAAGAAACAAATTGTGTCACTGCAAGTTTCTATCAACTATCAAGTATGGAGATATATCAGCTACATTTTTTTCCTGTTACAGTTTATAATGGGTATATTTTTCAAAATGGAAGTGCTTTCATTTATTGAAGAGGCTGAGCCTGATCATCACGCTTACGAAGATTATGACGACTTCATAAAACAGACAAAGAATAATTATACCGTGGTTTGTGTATATTATTTTATTAAATCGATAAAGTACGATAAATCGATAAGATACGAGATAGATATTTAATTTGTTTTGGTTGATAAGGGCTTATCTTAGTCTAGATTCGAACCCGGGACACTTCACTCCACAAGCTCACTAAAAAGTCATGGGAAAATAATATTAGGTGATTTATAAACGTGTACATTTAATAAAATGTAAGCTTAATATTCATAAACAGTTCACTACAGAACACTGACTTTTTTCATAATTGAAAGACGTGCATTTTCCTCCTTTCCTATACCGCGCTGCCTCCATGCGGTCGGTGAAAAAAGTATGTTTTTCGTGCGAAGGTTTTTCCCTTCCTTTTTGTATAAAGGTAAAAAGTTCCGAGCTACGAAAGGGCTTGTTTTATTACCCTCTATGACCACGCTTTCCTAATCTTAGTAGTCCAATAACTTGTAAAATCTTAAGCCATCGGCTGAGTTTATCAGTGGTCGGAGGTTGAATAGACATGGTTGACTTCTCATCACATGGTTAAGTCGTCTGTCACGGTTAATAGTTAAGTTTGTCAAAGGCTTTTTTGTATAAAATTCTGACACTCGTTGGATATGGGCGTCAAGGTTAGTACCCTCCTACATATATGCATGAGATCAGCATGCTGGAGTACCCTCGATGTTTCCTCAAGAAACACTCGTGATCTGGAGTGTGCCGCTTATGGGTTGAATCCGTGAATAACATGCGGATGATAAATATTAATATCTTGGATTCATGACCGCCGCTTCCAAAATAGGATACATCAAACTGACAAGCTATAAAAAAATGGTCAATTTACGAAAATTTTATAAATTATTAACTTCCTGTTTAAATGGATTTTATTGCCCAATTATTAATTTTATTGTTAATTAAATATTAATAATATGACCACCAAAGACTGACTGTGACCACACTAGAATAGTTGCTGGTTGCTATTACCGGACTACTAATTCTACTTGCTCACAGCGAGATATGTTTTCGGCCTGCTGCCAAAGTCTTGTGTACAATACAGGCAAGTAATCAATGTAACAAATTTTTAGCTCGTACATTTCGTAATGAACGTTGAAAGTCTCCTACTCCAAACTGGTTTGTGTCTAGTTTGTCACACTGAACACTTTGGTTACCAAAAGAAAACCCCAATGGTTAGTGGTTAGTTTGCTTCAATCATCAATCAAACTTTGACCATGGGATATTTGGTCAAATTGTTTCACATAGGCTTTCGTAACTGCTTATCAGATGAATAATTCGCCCGTAAGATACATACTTCTTAATGAGTTATGAGTTAATGCATATTTCTTTACAGATTGCAATGAATTGCTGGATCGCCACAGCAATATATGCATTGTTTATTGCTTTGTCCTACTTGTGTATACGAAAAGCCAAAGCAAATGACCGGATCCTTGCCGAAAAGATGCAAGACGACGAACTTTTCTGCAATGAGCAAACTAAGGGCACCAAATAAATACAAAGCTCAGATTAGTATTTAATAGATACGAATTATTTTTTGTACAAAAAAGTGGAACGGACATTAATATTATTAGAGGTTTATTCAGTTTAACGATTATATTAATCCAAATAAATCTGGAGGATTAGTGTTGATGGATAAATCGCATTAATTTTCTATGAGATGTGTGGGTAAAAAATTCAAATGGATTCCACAGTGAGTTTTGGTATGGATAACGAATAGTGCCGCACTTTTTAATATTATTTAGATGGAAGGTTTTGTATCGTAGTTATAAAAAAGCGAAGGAAGAAGTCTCGTAAATAAATTTGCCAAATGTTAATTCATTGATGCAATTGAGCGTATCCCTTACTGTATTGAAATAATTACTCTTTTACTTGATTATTTCAAGATCAACCGCTTCGTACTTGATTGGAAATAGTTTCGTTGCAGTTAGGTTATAAGCGTTTCGTCGAAATCGCATTTCCTATGGACCTATATACCATTATGTATCCTGTTGGCCTTCGCTTGCTGTTATTATAAAATAGCAAGTCAAATTTAAAGATTTAAATTTAATAAAGGAGAAAGTGGACTTCTTGATTTAGTCACTTTAATCGACCAAATGAATCTGAAAAGTGAATACAATCTCGGTTGAGGTCGGAGAAATGTACTGCTGCACCCGTTGACTAGAATCGCTTTGTTTGTGTCACTGGTTTCAAAACACAATATTGTTGTTTGTGTATATAAATTTTGCCAGCAGTGTGTTTAATATTATAGATCTAATACCGGTCATGTGTTTAATCTAAGTCAATAAAGATGATTAAAAGTCAATATCAAACATTATTTTTATTTGTTTATTTTTTATTGAGGTATATTTTAATGGCATTACATGATTTGTTCCAGTTACTTATGTCACTTCTTCTAATTTTCTGTCAAAGGTTACAGTACCAATATTTACGCTTTTTATTTCATCTTTGCTTACTTGTGCAGTTTCCTATAACATAAATCAAATAATTTAATATATGATATTGATATGATGATATAAGGAATTTTGTTTGAACATTGAAATTTATAAGGCAGATAAATCTGTAGTGACAGCTTGGAACGTTTGAAACTAGAAGCATATAAACGTGTCGGCGCATCAGAACTAATAAATGGATCTTGAAATACAATTTTATCAGTAGCTACAGTAAATTTAGGCACATCAGCAAATCAACTTGGCTGTAGATTTAAAACTCTAATTGTACACTCGAATACTAAAGGAACATTAACAACAGATTAATAGAAAGAAAGAACAAAATTATGCATTGTTTTGTAACGAAAAACATGCAATAGAAGAGCAAGTATTGTTGCACTAATGAAGGGTACACGATTAGTTTGGTTGTTTCCCTTTTTACCTGGGAATTCTCAACATCTTCGTCTCTAGCAGATTGGTTGGGGTTGAGCCAGGCGTCGGCTAAGATTTGTGGGATCTTTACGCGAACTTTCAGCGGTGCCAATATCTTTGTGATTAACTTTCGACACTCCGCAGACACTTTTGGCTCACGGGGAAACGATACTTTGTTTTGAACTTGCTAAAATTATGATTTAAAGTGTTAACATTTCTGCGTAGATACAAATAACGAATCAATATGTCATAAATCTCTACAATATTGCTTTAGCAAATTCTGAACTTGATGTCTTTCTAGTAAAAAAAAATATTTACCTGAACTTAAAAGAATTTCGTTGTGATTATCTAGACGATTTTCTAATCTAACCAATTGCAAATTTGTAAAAGTTATTGTTGATTTTGAGATATAAATTTTTTGTCGGGCATTGCATAAAGATATATTTAAAAAAATCTATATAGATACTATTAAGAAATTTTAAAATTAATTTATTTTTATGGCAACCGAAAACGTACTTTAAGCAATTGTGTGTAATTGGTATCATCAAACGGCAAGCGACCGTATACAATGGCGTAAAGCACAACTCCCATGCTCCAAATATCAGAATCCTGAGGTTTATATGGCACTCCCTTTAAAATTTCTGGTGAAGCGTACGCATAGCTACCACAGAAAGTTTCACTGAGAGCATATACACCGTTTTTAGGTTTCATGTGCCCTCTGGCGAATCCGAAATCTGACAGTT
Organism: Megathymus violae; assembly: GCA_003671415.1. Taxonomy (NCBI): domain Eukaryota; kingdom Metazoa; phylum Arthropoda; class Insecta; order Lepidoptera; family Hesperiidae; genus Megathymus; species Megathymus violae. Next base: position 4,732,551 of record PDGT01000017.1, on the reverse strand, counting down.
TTATGTTTAGTCCGTGATCCATTAGCAGGTTTTCACATTTTATATCTCTGAAATTGTAAAGCGATGGTTACCTTGAGAAGAATCTCATACTGAAGTTGTAGTTTAATTTATACAGATAAAACACATGGAAATTCGCCTCGAAGGATCAAAACCACAGTATGGTCTGAGGGCTACGATAACAATATATATTAATTCTTTAATTTAATTATAAGCTAATGCTTGATTAAAATCTCACTTGATGGTAAGTGATAATGTACCGTTCGATAGTAAAGCGAAGTAACTAATAAAAAACTTATTCACCACTGACTAAATATATTGTAATACATGTGAGAAATGAATAGGAAATTTTCACCAATTTAAAAATAAGTTGATTCCTTATATCCGAAAGCTGTTCTCGGCAATGGTAAAACATATTTCGTGAGATACAATAGAATAACTTCATTAGTTAATATAAATAAAATAATTAAAGAACGTGTCATTAAATATGATTTGTTGTAAGTGGATTCTAAAATTTTCTTCTTCACAAAGCGTATTGACTAACATATTTTGTTGAGAAATTTTACCAACCGATGCACCACACCCCGGTCGTGACAGTAGTCTACAGCTTCAACGAGTTGTCGAAACCATCGTCGGCCACGAATCTCATCTATGTGCTGGTCCTTGCGTATTATATCCAGCAAGCTACCGTTCTCTGCATATTCCATTACTATGTAGACCCTAAATATTTTTTTCAAGATAACTTTTTTAACAAATGAGTATCGACATAACTATGTATAATTTGTCAACAAATAAAATACATGTTTTGCGAAAACTATACCGTGATCACAAAATGAATTATTAATGTGAAGTATGAGGACAGAAAATAATTAAAGAATAAATAACCTATGAGTTGTTTCAATGGCTTGTAAAAATCGTATCAAATTCTCATGTTTCAGCCCTTTCACGACTTCTATTTCTCTAGGGAGAAATTTCTTGAGGTAATCGCCCGGTGCTTGAAATTTGCTTATTATTTTAATTGCAACCTGGCAGTTGTGCCGGTCGCTTGATGCAACCTAATGTGTACATGGAAAAAGGAAGATCAGGATGAGTCCACAGATAATAGTTACAGTTCGTTTCGTCTATTGAACATTGATTTACAAAATTAGCTAGTAATTAGTTCAATCAAAATAATTTCCTCTTAAGTAGGGTAACTTATTCAAATATATATTTTTTAATTACTTAGATCGAAACTAGTGTTTCAAATTTCATTTACTTATAATTAACATAATATTATGATTCTACAGAAAATATTTTCTTTTTGTAAATGTTAACATTAATCATATTTATTAATAAAAAGTTCATAAGTTTTTGTCATCAATCAACACAATATTTTGTTGTATGAAAACATAATTTTGTGGTACACAATGACATGAGTTAAATCTCTCGGGAAATACATAAATACCTTGACAGTAGCATATGAACCCGAACCAATGGTTCTGCCCAGATTGTATCCATGAGTTTCGAGAACGGTTAATTTTTTTTCAGTTTTAGCGTCTACACCGCCGTGTACAGTTGCCGTGGGCTCCGTTGACATTTCGCCAAGAACATTGTTGTCGGCTCTAGCATCCGGGCCTGGCATATCACAGAATGTATTAATTTATTGCTTTTATGTTTCATTAATTGTCATTATACCGTGTTATTATATACATTCTATTTATTAATCACGTAAATTTTTTTTGATTTACAGTTCATGCTGTCATTTTGTCAAAATCGATTTGATGTGACGAAGTCATACGAATGTTTTTTGAATATTTGGCGATTTTCGTCGGTTACCTTATATATTTATATATTGCCAGTGTCGTATTGCGTTGACTGAAAAAAAAGCAATACATAATTACTGTTAGTTCTTAAGGATGTAAAAACGGATTAATTAATTTGATGATAGATGTACGAAATTTACACATCTATGATCAAATTGTGTTTTCTTAGTGATTAATGAAGTCAGTGCACCACTGTTGATTTCGGCTGTAGGTATGTGCACTTATGGTTTATAAATAAAAGACGAGCTTGTTGATTAGTTGGTCGTTTCCTTACTTACCGAACAAAGAGTTTCGGGGTCGGGATCGGGGTCAGGTCCCAGAGGTACAAAAAAACTACGATTTTGTACATTTATCATTATTTACAATTGGCGTACATATCTGGAAGTTAGGACATAATTATATTGATGTAGGAATTTTTTCATAAAGTATACAACATTGTATGGATAATTAAATAAATTAATAATTTTATAGACAACCTTTACAAAATCATAAAATATCACGTATTTGTCTCAGTGTAAGAATAACAAAAGACCCGAAGCGGTGACACACCTAAATGTATTCATATTGGTCAACTTTATTTGGCTACGTATTAATTTGAAAAGTATAATATGCAGATTCTCGTTCTATTTTTGCGGAAAACCATGGATTAAGAGGATTTCGTCTCAGAATTAGTTAAGATTAAGTGCAAGCATTTTCAATTGTGTTTTTAGCAGTGAGAACGACTGACACATAAAAATTTGAAGGAAGAAACGTCCTTAACAAGAGTGGTAAGATTATTATGTTGGAGAGAATGTAGTGGATACAAAGGCTTTCTTAAGCATTTCTTGATTTCGTGCATAATCGTAAATAATCGTGTTGAATAATTTTTTTGAGATTGATGGCAAGTTGCTGATCGATGTTGAAATGTTTATGAAATGTTAATAATTAAAAAAAATACTGTGAGCATAATAAGTTCACTTTTACATTATGTCTACCCGCATTTTTGCAATTCTTGCAGTCCTTTCACCTCTGTGTATGCCGTATTTGACAAATTTCCAAATTATTTTTAGGCTTGCAATACTGACAAAATTATCTGAAAAATATACTTATTTCAGTATTTAAACCTTGTACAACATATTTTACATATGTACCTTTGTATAAAATTTAGCATAGAATGAGCATTTCGCGTTTGTATTTTTTTATTCAAGTAGGTATTTAACACGTCGTCCAGTGATACAATCGTATAAAGGAATGTAATGTCAAAATGAATGACAAGAGATAATGACGTTTAGACCTTTGGAAGTTTGACATGACATTTGTGTTTCAATAAATATGGCGGCATAACAATAACATTAAAAGTATAATACAAATTTGGGGTGCAATTTACGCTTTAATAAATTAAAAGAATATTGACTGTTATTGTATAAAAGAACATTATTGAAATGTTAAAATATTAATAAGTGGACATTTGACGTTTTTATTGTGTTTACTGTGTTATATTCCGTGAAGACTAAATTTATACCACTTACAAACGAAGTGGAACTGTTATTTTAACGTTTAACTGTTAGGTGAGCTCCAAGATATGTATATTGATGTAGTAGCTTGTTATAGATGCATGATATATATTATTTAATAACATACTTATTATCTTTATGGTTTTGTATTCTATTCATGCCTTAGTACAGTATTGAACAGCTGATTCCACAATTTCTTCTTAATATTGTAATGAATTTTTGCATGATTTTTATGTAAACACAATATAGTGTTTTAAGATCTTTTAATGTACATGGAGTTTAGTATAATAGGTGTCTACTTTTGTTGTTATTTTTAAGTTGTAAATAAAATGGTTACTTCAAATTATGATATTTTATATTTTTGTTATTTGAAAAAAAATATCATGTCTAAATAATTGAAATTTATATTTAACCTACATATCTTAGTTCAGATACAGTTTGGTTATTGTATGCCATGATTCCTCATGACACAATCTTAGAAGCAGTAAAAAAATTATTTTAAAAATAATTATCTTTTGAATGTGTATATAAAACCATCTAAAGATTAAGTTATGTAATGCTACGTAAATGTAAAAATATGAAAATTGTTTCTGATGTTATAAGTATGTCTGAATATATAAAAATATCCCAATTATGTAACTTTAATTATTAAATTACTTAAAATTGTTTATTTAATTTTGAACAAATGTGTTTTAAAAATGTAGGACCTGCTTTTAATAATGCAAGCATTGTAGAATTTAACTTAAAATTTCTTTAATTAACTTTGGCTTACACAGTTTTTTTTCCAGCTTTGTATAATTAAATAATGTTATAATGTATGTGTGTGCATGCAATGAATTATAGTGTAAATGTTCAATTGAAATTAAATAAATAGTTTTAGTTTACACATTTTGGAATCTTGGAAAAGTTAATGGACTTGTTTCTTTTCTATATAAAGTTGCTTACCTTTACTTTTGTTTGGTATACAATATTTATCTTCAGTGAAATACTTTTTTTTTATGGATAGCAATGTGTATAAATCTATTTTGATCTTTAATCCAGTAGTGAGGGCGTGATAGGTTATTGGATCTGGTTGTAAACTGGCAATGAAATTTGATGTCAGTCATATTACTTATTTAAACTCACTATAATAAATAGGACTAGCTTCTATTTCAGTTCAGTTGCAGATACATTACTATTATTGTGGACTGTGACAGGATGGCTCATATATAATGTTTAGTTCAATTTCAAAATCATTTAGATATGTTATAAATACACTTACGCACATCATTGTTTGCTCCTGCTTGGTTTCGAAAAGGCACTTTAACACTGAAGAGAGAAAATGGCGAAAGAAAGTCCTCAGCTTATTTTTTAAAACAAAAAAAAATATATGAAACCCATAAAAGAAAACTGAACTTTTTGTATGAAGACTCAACCAACCCCATCGCCCAGTTGGTAGTGACCCTGCCTGCCGAGCGTGGGGTCCCGGGTTCGATTCCCGACCGGGGCAGATATTTATGTGACAGATAAATGTTTGTTCTTGGGTCATGGGTGTTTGTGATGTGATAATTGTGTATGTCCATGCCACCCGCAACACAGGGATTCCTACTGCGGGGATGTGAGTGTGTAAACGTTTATTTATTTATTACATTCTTATACGGAAAGGTTGATGATTACTTGCAGGATTACACTGTTGGACATGAGTTTAATATTAAGTCAGTTTATAGCCATAAGTGAGTTCTGTAACTGTGAGTAGGAAAAAAAACTCCTCAGGAATTTCTTATCGCTTTTTTTTTGAAAACATTCACGATAGGAATTTATTGAAGCGATGGAGTAGTTTGACGTTCGAGAAGTGCAAAAACGAACTTTTTTTTGATGTCATATCAGTGTATGTCCATGCCACCACCAACACAGGGAATCTTAGAGCGGGGGTGTGTGTGTTAACGTTTTATTGTTATCTTATTTTAGTTTTTGAGATCATCGTGTTTAGACGTAGACTAAGATTATTTTTTTACCATCACCTATTTTTTACCATTACCTAGGTCCATCAGGAACAGCGTACCTTTTGACTGGTAATTTTTTTTCAAATAGATGCCTTGGTTCCGGAGATTATCTTCCGCATACACACAAACTCACTCAATTTGCAATCTCGCTTTATAATATTAAATAGTAAAAAGTCTATAAGATTGTTCAAAAACTATTGTATTTCATTTTAATTTCAACTCTGTAGATTTTATTTTATTAAAATACGAAATATTTTTTTCGACACAGCCAAAAATCCCTGTGGGATATTAGTTTGTTTTAAAATTACTTATCCATAATATTTATTTTTAAATTAATAGTAATTCCGGTTTTCAATTTTGTAGGCTTTATTCTTTAAAAACGTATTACAATATAGATATATAGACGACCCCGCAAACCGCGGAATTATTAACCAACTTCAAAAACGGAGGAGATTCTATGTTCGTGTCTATTTTTTTTATGTATGTACAATCATCACTCCTTTTTAATGTAAAGGAATGTCTCAGAGTTATTCTCTTTTAAGTATGGTGAGGATCTGATGCTGAATTAAGAATATAAAGAGACCAAAAGTTCTGTAATGTAATTAATTTTATCGCAGCAGTGTGGCAGCGCCTTATCCTATCATCACGCCAAATTCGATTAAAACCGGTCCATTACTTTTAGAGATATTGAGTAATATACAGACAGACAAAATAAAAAAATATATATTGTGTTTGGGTCTATATCATGTAACTAACATGTATCAATAACTTTTTGAAAAAAAAATTCCATGCACTTATTTTTTCGTCGTTCTGGCGACTTTAGCCTATACGCACACAGTAATAAACCGCTCCAATTCGACACAGGCCAACTCAATAGTGCGTTCAATAGAAAGACTGACAATATCCTTGTCCTGACAATACATAAATTGTTCTTTACTAAGATTAGTGATCCACCATAAATTGCAGTCCCTCTAAGGACCGCACTTTTACGAGTACGTTCCTAAATGTCTGTCTATAAATATTTCTATGTCTAATTATTTGCTGAATTAGCCCTGAATATTTTGATATACACTACTCATATTGAAGGGCAATTCCGTTGTCTTAAAATTTAGTTTCAAATGCTTTTATACTTGTAACAGTATACGTGTCCGAAAAACAAGCAATGGTATTATTACTACAGTCTATAAATGTGTCAATAGGCTTTGTTACACTTAATTTATGTGCATTATTTAAACTAAAAACTAACTATGTGGTTAACGTTCGATGTCCAAACTGTGAATCTATAAAATTATAGTAATATTCATATTTAATTCTCTAGTATTTATCGACTGGTTAAACAGTCAACAGGTACTTGTTGACAACTGAATTATTAAGGTTTAAACTCATGACCGGTTCAAAATTCAGACCGTTCAGACCAAAACAAAGATGCTATTTTGAGAAAGCATGAAAGCAAAATTATAAATGCTATTGTAACAATTTCTTGTGATTTAATGTTGTATTTTATACAAATTATGTAACGAGATGGAATATCAGATTCAAGTTTTCAGAAATCTGTGTTTCAATTAATAATAAGGAGCTATTGTAAGCGATTGGACTCATTTTTGCTAACAGTGATATCACTGCCAGAATAGGGAACGAAACGTATGTAGAGGACTGCATTTTTTTTTATTATTGTAGTGATAGTAAGTAAAAATCTTATTAAGCAAACCTTTGACATTGATCATGGACATTTCTTCCCAAAAACAGATATGGAGGTTTAGTTGCAGACAAAACTAGCTCGTATTATAGAAATATTAAGTGTTTTAAGAATAATCTAATTTTGATTTGCTGCATTTAAAATTCAACGAATAATTTATTTTGTGTCTTTGATGAGTGATAATACTAAATAAATATTCAAGTTCTACGGCTTGCGGGGATCGCAAGTCATAGCCCTAGGTAAATAACTGCAAAGTGCGAATTCGATCGGCAGTTGAATGGGAGACTTCAATGGGAAAATTTGATGAGCAGTTCCGTGTTCCAGAGAGCATGTTTATCCTTCATTCCAGGTAGATGGCACGAGACCAACAAATACTTAGGTTGGCTACTAGCCCCTCTAGCCCGTTTTTATTAGCCCACCTTACCCTACCGGCGCAGCATGGTACAGCATGCTCTGTTATTTGACAATTACAAAGACAGTGCCGTGTCTTATAATGGGCCGCTTTTGGATTGAAGCCAAAGATCCAAGTGAAAAAAGTATGTCGGATCCAATAAGACTTAGCGAATATCACGTAGTATTTCTTGTAGTTCCGGAAGTGCAAGCATTTTGTACCATGAATGTTAGTGACAGAATATCAAGCTGAAAGCTTCGCTCTCGTTCGTTGACATTAAAACACAAAGAAAACTTTTGCAGCGATTTTAGCAGCGGCCAGTCATTATGCATCGTGTCGTGTGCGTTCTGATGTTACCATGCGCAACTAATCCAGATTTTATGTATACCTACTCTAAAAAAGGTTTTATTGATGAAAATACAGTGAACTCGCTGGGTTGTAATTACGCTGGGTAGTTGGTATTAAATTCGATGTCCCATTTTGGAACATTCACGTCGTTTTTGTCGCCATTCATTCAGTTTAAACTTGAAGTTGTGGCAATGTCTACTGTTGTAATAATTGTGGGTTTACTGAACTTTATTTAGAATTTATTTAGGTATCAATTATTATCGTTTGACGTTTTTGATTAGGTGTGTTTGTGATATTCTGGTTATTCGTTCCAGCTAAATTTAGAAGAAAACAACTTATTTAAAATCGAATCTTAAGCACGAGATGGGTACTTCTATTTCGATTAACATAAAAATTACATAGTGACCTACTTACCTGAGTAATTGTGCTAAGCTCCTATAAAAAATTCACTTCAGTGCCGCTCGCTGTGCGGGATTGTCACTGTTTTAACAGTTAACTGAAAAGGTAGAGGTTTTTTTAAGTTGACACATTCAGAAGCATTTACTATGTTATAACTATGTACTAAAGATATCTTAGCCTTAATTATATTATGAATGAGTCTTACATAATCTTATGAGGGGTTACGGCTACAATCTGTGGTGGGATCAGATACTTTTGTACAAATTATTATAATATGTTTGTTCTCAGGTTTTGGGCTAATAGTGTGCGTTCTACCCGCCCAGGATATGTTTTTTATGTTAATAGCTGGCAAACAAATAGGCTGGCCAAGATGGCTAATAATTAGTGGTCATTGTCACGTGGACATCAATAATACAAAAGATTCTACGGATAAAGTCTAAATAAAGTTACTGATCAAGGCACCGGTAAATTTACTTATTAATTGATTTTTCACATTTGCAACTGCAACACGTTAAGATATTTCACGGGCGCTTAGTACTAAGTGGAGAATAGAAAAGTAGAGAGAGAGAGAGAGAGAGAAAGAAAAAGAGAAAGGAGTAGCCCGGCAGATTTATTCACTTAACCAAAATTATTAAGATAGGGCGAAAATTGTTAAAATATATATTTAGCATCATCGGAAGACAGAACCAACTTTTGTTTAATACTTTCACAAAATTAAAGCAGATTATTATATTTTCGCTTTGTAATTCGTTATCTTTCTTGAAAAAATTGTTACGAACTTTAGAATTTGTTCGCTAGCAATTGCCTGGACTCTTGCTGCACGTATCCATTGAACGTCACATCAAACAATTAAGAGTTATCTCAAGTTAGGAGTGCGATATATCGCAAACTTGATTACTTTTTCTACTCGAGGAACTAATAAAAGTTGACCAGCAAAGCGGAAACTTGCTCATACCCTTTTTAATTGAAACGGGAGTTTTGAAAGAGTATATTAGCAGCTCGTTGATAAATTATTTCTTTTACTATTAAACGCATCAATAATTAAGACCGATGATAGTTGTAATTATCAAAACCTTAAATGCCGTTTAGATTATGTAGATCGTAAAAAATAATAAACGAGAAATATATCACAGTCTATCTGATTTCATCCAGCCGGGATGTCAATAATGGACTGAAACGCAAAAAGTTAGCTTCAGGCAAGTTATCAATTGTATCTTCCAAGTTGGAGAAGAAAGTTTTTCATTCATTTATAGCACGCAGAGCGAAAGGAAATGCTTAATGGTTATTCTCTTGGTCGTATTTGATATAAAAGCTGAACTTTGTCACCATTATGGAGACTGCGATTTTCTATTTGTTCCGACGGTTGTAATTTTTTTATACAGATGTCTGTGCTCTTGTAATGGGTGAATTTTATGCGGTTCCCTTTTCATGTTGATGTTATCTAAGACTTTACTGTTGATCAAAATGTTTTGCTAGTTTATAGAATTCGTTTTTTCTTTCTGTTTTCATTTGTTTGTGAACAGCTATACAGATCTAGAAGTAAAACTAACTGTGCATTGTAATTTATTTTTCAAGTCCTATGAAACTTAAAGGTATTTTTTCGTTTGACCGCCTCAGGTAGATTTATCCAAAAAATATATTAATATTAATTCCACCCACATTTGTATGACATAAAACTTGTAATTGTGTTTTAGTATAATTTTTTTATAATAATAATTAAGTAAATAACAGCTTATGAACATATCAAGTAATCATTTACAATGCAGAATTGAGTTTAAATTATTTTAAATTATGAATATAAATGAATACAATGAATTATGTAGTAAGATAAATATATATTCCATTTTAATTATTTTTATTTGAAATTATTCTAATTGTTGTTTGAGAACTTGAATTAGAAATGCATTCAAATTACATTGAAAAACATGTTAATACCCTTACACATCCTTACACAGCCTTTCAACAGTTGGCAAAACAAATGAACTGTTTAAATCGTTGAGAATTTAATTGTGAGTGATTCCAGTTCGCTAGAAACGCTACAGACCATAAAGGTAGTGCCAGGTCGTCTACGCCCGGTAGCGAGGTGGCCATTGTTTCTCTAAACGATTCTCGACGAGCTTCCGTTGAGAAGGCGTCAGTTTACGAGCTCAGCCAGATCTGGTGGGTTACGCTCTGCTCGGTTTCAATTAAATTCAGAATAATACAGTGGAGCGAATGGGCACTCCAGGTTTATTTTGCCACTTCAACTATGTTTAATACTTCGTCCTCGCGGGCGTCAAATGTGATATTTAGTTGAATTTGGGCTGTGTATTTTCGGTTTTAGACTGAATGACGTAAAAGATTCAAATATTTTTCTTATCCGAGTGTGTTGTAAACATCGAATATTGTATAATTTTATCTACTGCAAATCATGAAAATATTTAATGTGAGTGAATTCCTCGACAGGTGTAATTTGAATTTTTATTTTCCGGGACTGAGATCAAAAGCCTCGTTGTTGATTCCTTGATTATTGGCAATCCTTACTACGAAAGTGTCGTGGTGCCATCGTATAAACTGTGTAAAACCAGATCTCAACTAAAACTAATAAGGATCGTGTTTCCTACCAAAAAAGGAGAGGACTAACCCGACAAGAGCGCTAACCTATTATTAAGATAGTAAGCCTCGAAGTAAGACGTCGTTATGGCTGCTCTCTTAATCATTTCTATTGTGTAATGATTTATATAATGATGCCATCTAAGAAGTATTAAATGCTGAAGGAATAGTAATTCATCTAGTTGGTTGTCTGAGTTGCAAGTGTTACTAAACATGTTGAAAGTCAAATCTCCAGACGAATAGGCGTTGACTGTCTAATATCGAACATATTATGTTGACCTGAGTAATATAATTCCAGAATTACATTTAGTAGTTTAATTTCTCATTTACTAACCATTATGCACCTGCTTCGCCAGACCTGAAACAGATACTTCTTTATAAAGTTTAAAAACGGAATTTAATAGAAGTAAGTGCAGAAATGGCCTCTCAGAAATAGCTTTTTTGCTTATTATATATTTGTATATATTTAAAAAGGTGGACTAGTTTTATCACTGTTTCTTGATCGTAAAGAACAAGTTATGAAGCTAAATTTGAACTTGAAAAATGCCAGTTCAACCAGCTTTCCTTTGTTTCCACCTGTTAGTCTCAACACCTTTACTTTGTAATGAAAATAACTGGCGTCGTATTACATTCCTTTTTAAACATGGGCGAGGGAACTGGACGAGGGACGGGTCACCTTGTGCCTTTTGGTTATTTCCAGAATTTAAATAGAAAGATCCCTGTAGAGTTTTGACTCCCGAAATCGTTCGTGTGTTTGCACAAGAACATTTGCGGCGTCCAAGTGTATGTATTGATAATTGAATGAACGCAAATAATGTGAATGTAGGCTTTTATTGTTGGCAGTCCTATAATCCTCTATTGTGAACAGAACGGTTATATTACTATCACAAAAACAGAGGTCCATCGTTTTGATACACGGATTACTTACTGTTATCATCAAATTAATGTGTTATGTAATTTTTATTATACAGAATTAATTTGAAGGCACCTACAACTTTGTTTCTGTGAATGTTGAGATTCGTTCTAAAGAGGTGAATTTACGAATTTCTTTTAAAAATTTAACTTTCTTTTATTTCTTTGCAAAATTTAACATTTCTACAGTTATAGATTTGTATAGATTTTGGGTTTTATCAACTCTTACATACCTTTGTAAAGGGTTGTCTCAGAAATACCTTTAAATTAACGTGAAGCTAGCGATTACGAATACTATTTGTACTGCAGTTCTGGTCTATAATCCAGTGTGCCCAATTTAGAGAAGTATATACAAACTTTAATATCCCACTGTAACTGAAAATTCGGGTTATTGTGAAAAGTTCTAAAATATGAACCTAATTGTCTATCTGTTTATATTTGAAGATTCCTAGTAATCTAACGGAAGACCATGCATGCGTTTTGTACACGCGTTTTCGCCTTTTATTTACCAAGAATCCTATTGCTTCATAAAATTTATAAGTCTGTGACCAAAATTTTATGCTTATAATTAACTAGAAATTACGTTTAAGCATTAATGTATTTGTTCATAAGTCTTACAAACACCGAATTGTTCATGTAAGCTTATGTGTAAACCTGATTTTATCAAGCTTTTTTAAAAGTACTTATATGGTTAATATAATATGGGAGTTACACGTTATTTTTTAAAAGATAACAAATATTACAGATGTCATGTTTGCGACCATTACTTTGTTAAAACAAGAGAATTTTAGAAGAACATGTGGCAATTAAACTGCATACAAGTGCGATATTGGAGAGAATATTGTCCGTTTCGTAACTTGAATACTCTGCGTAGCCCGTAGCACAATAGCGAATCTATACTCGTAGCTATGTTACGGTAAGCTACAGTTGTTTGTACAAAATCTGCATTATGTTATTGATATGAAAAGTATGTTTTCTTACATTATAACCGATATAACAAGAAGTTTAAAAAACAAATAAACACTTACGCAGCCCCACCTCCGGTCTACAATTATTTGTATTGTGGACGGCGGTGGTGGGAAACACCTACGACTCGAGAACAAGCATTTTTCAGTGAGAAAAACATCGATCGCGGCAGAGAAACTGGGATCCAGACCTCGGTAGGCAGGGTCACTACTAAAAAGGCTATATCGAATATATACAACATTTGCAAAATTTTGATAAACATATTTTTATAAAGGTGTATGTATTCTTTTAAATTTTTCTACGTGTTTTGTTTTTAATACAACAAAAGGGCCCACTTGCACTGGCCCACACACAATAAGGCCTTTAAGACCGGTAAGAATTGTGAATTTATAGTTATATTTTGCACGATAGATTTTGATAATTGAGCCTTTATAATCGGTACGTATTTAGTTTAGATTAGATAATTTAGATTTAAAGTGTTTAGGATTTACTTCCTATGTTTCTTCTCCTCAGTGATAAATCACTTTCGATGCGATAGTAGAAGGAAAAAATTGCTTGCATCAGTGTATTGAAAAGATATATGATTAAAATGACTTTGAATTCGAATTGATGTATTAAATACTTAAATAAAAAATGTTAGATGGCTTGACTTAGGCGTCTGAATTTCTATAGTAAATTACTATGATACTAAAAACAATACGGAAATTACTAAACGAATATTTTGGGATTACTTCAAATCAGGGCTATTACTGCAAAAACGAGTAACATCACAGAAAAATAGAAAAAACATATTACAATAACATAATCGTAAGTATGTCAAACATTTACAAAATGCTGGGAAATAACTGTCAACTAATTTAACTTCTAAAATATAAAGATCCTTAAATATAAAGAGCAAATGGCAAGTTATTTTTTCGTTCAAAATTTGAGACTGGACTGAAATACCCTCTGCTTCTCAGAATTTAATTTTCTTTAATATTTTCAAGATGAAACGCTTCGTTATGTTGCAACATGTTCGACGGTCGAACGAATTTCTTACCGTTGATTCAAATTAGGGTTCTCTGCTGTGATGTCTTAACTGATACACAGATAGATAGAGAGATGTTCCAAAACTTATGTTTTAAAATAGCTATATAAAAATTTGAAAAATACAGATTTTCATTTCAAAAAATTACGGTTGCAACTTTATTATTAGTATAGAATAGACAATTCACATCTTTATATCTATGACAGATTTTAATTAAAACCATAGTTTTATCTAACCTTGTCTACGGATCTGTATTCATGGATAGATGTAGGTGACTTTTAGCTTCGGAGCATTATAGTTTAGATAGGTATCTGACTGTTACTTGGGCGGAGGTCATGCCAAAACTGTGGTGATAAAGTAATATCCATAAAATACGTTATGTAGTAAATGAGTAGAGTTCGTTTAAGGTCTAAATCTGTTTATGTTAAGTGATATCTTCAAATGCTCCTACTCTGAAAATGACACCCAGTATAAAGCAACTATGATTCATCACGATATTACGTTGTTTCAGTGTGACTCATGTGAGATCCCATGTAGGCATGTAGATTGAACTGTATGTTGGCTACAGTCGTCCAGTTTATTCACGATTGATAAAAAAGGCGATGTTATGAGTTTTAAGGAAATTTATTCATCTTTGAGTAAAAGCTAAACTTGTGTTCGTGGTGCGCCCTATAGAACAATGGACGAGGAAATTAGCTCAAATCTCTCTGTTCTTCTGACTTCTGTTTGAGGTCAGATATCATGAATCCTTACCATTAATTACTCGTGCATATTGTATTTATAATGAGTTTCAGTTGCAATATTGAACATATTATATATATCAATAGATAATATACAGGTTCCCGCTTTCTTTTAGCTATCAACGCGTGTGTGAAAATTTGGCGTTAGAATGTAGGTAAATGAGCGTAGGTGGCCACTTACCATCAGCTGACGAAATCGCTCTCTGTTGATCTCCTCTGACTCTAAAATCTGTCTTCTTATGTATCGCCTACTGGTATATTAAAAGAAAATAACACGCTTACTTTTATATGCTTAAATAAAATTTTCCAAACATTGTTTAGAATTCTAACTTTCTGATTAAATAATTCAATTAACTTGAAAATTTTAATACCACGATATGCGATAAAATACTGTTAGTATTAAAATCAAAAAACATGTTTGAAAATCATTATAAAACTATCCGCACAGGCACCTTTTCCACATAGCCAATGTAATTTGAGTAGTTTTCGGTATCTGTGTAAGTAAGCGATCCCATTTGTCAATGCAATAAAATGTTTATACATAGTGACAAAATTAATTTCAGGTTTGGGTAATAATTTGACCGACCATAGCGGTTATGGCAACTACAATATGTATTTCTAAAATAGTGTACGTTGCTCTGTAATGGCCTTAATTAATTAGCTTATTAATTATGGACGTAACATTTGTGGAAAATGTGATATTATATCCACTGCAATTGATGGGAATGTTCATTTGTATTTAATAGTATAATGTCAGTGCAATTAGCGTGCAGGTCGATGTATTTACTGTGGTTGTACAAATAGTATAAAGTAGGTACGTAATTATGTAATAACTTAAGGTATTGAAGTTTCGCTATAGTTTTATAAACTGTTATGTTAAATTGTGTGTCATTTATTCACCACAATAACAATTACTAAAATTGTGTTCTATATATTAGATTCTTTTAATAGAAGTTCCTACTAAAGGTAGGAGAGTTTAACTACTGTATAATTAATCCTTTAACCTAAATCACTACAAGTCAAATATATCATTTTGGTTTCGTAAATTAAATTTACATATTTAAGTACAGATCGTAACGTTGCAATTTTGAGTAGATTAAATTGAAAGGCGCTTGTTACCACTTTAAATATTACAGCATTCCCAAGAATCGTCCCTATTTTTTCAAGCCATGTGATTATTTTATACCAAGTAAAGCGGTTGCAGCGTTCCCCATGACTATAAAAATAAATTACAATGTTAAATTTTGTTCACCCCATGCTAAAAGAGATTCAACGATTCGTTACGATAGGTCGTTGTTTTTTATTACCGATAGCTAGCTAATATGTAATACTTGATTAATAACACGCTTTGATACTTGTAGTACATAATGTTATAAAATTCTACCTTAAACACATCACATACAGAAAAAAATCAAAATAATTCTAAATCAAGAAAAAACATTTTTTGATTGATTGTAAGTACGATATTCTAATATCTATATCTAATATTATATTATATTATATAATATTATATTATAGATAGATATAATAATATAAGATATTTTTCAGGCCATACTGAAACTATATTCTTAAAAGTCTATTTCCTATTATGAAGTCACAACTTCGAGAAAGTTGAGAAGGTATTTCACTATATAGATAGCAACATTTCTAGAAACCTCAAAGGTCAGAAAGTGTAGCAGGTGAGTTAAGCAGAGTCTTACACTCCGATTTCAAAATGGATCTTCTTGAAAATAGTGAAAGAGTATAATACCTAGATCTAAGTTTGGGGTTTGAAAGTCGTGTGACGTTGTTTACTGACTAATATTATACATCATACACTTTCCCAACTGATGTCTTTGGATCTAAAAAGAGCATAGATTATTTTAAATTAATCTTAACTCAAAACCAAATGTTCAAAGCGACGAAGAGAATTGCTTATAAAATGTTTGCCATTAGCGCCGAGCCCATCGTGCTTGATAAATCATACATGACTGACACAAGTTGCCAAAAATCCTTTTTATGATTATGGTATAAATTTGGTAATACGGTAATGCATAATCAACAGGAATATAGAGCTATGTAATAGTTTTCGTGGATCGAAAATGCAATGCTAAAGAGAGGTATTATTCGTCCAACGCCATAGCCTAGTAAAGAGAACTGCAGACCATGACGGAATTTGAACTCGAGATGTAGTGTGCCTTCGAATACTATGGTAACAATAGCACGTTCAAGCTGAGTATCGCAACACTGTTTCGTAATCTACTCGTGATGACACGTCCTTTTGTTTTCTGAGAAAGGGGGAACAATTCAACCTGGTATTCGAGGTGCTAACGTAGTGTTAAATTTCCCAAATAATTCACCCCTGACCTGTCTTCGTTTAGTGAGAATGAGTGGACGTATTTCCAGAATGCTAAGGACAATTTTTTTATACAAAAATTTTATTATATATCTTTTATGAAATAGCTTTGAAAAAGTTGAATTTGTCGAATAACAATCGAATGAGTGTTTTTATGAGATATTTATGATATGGCAATATGAAGATTAAGTATGTGTGCAGTGAAATGACGAAAATGTATGGAAAAAAGGACACACTGTGCGCATCCCTAGTGATTGGGATGAGGGTCGGGAAATGATGAGTGATAATTATGAGATTTGTTTTTACCCATATTATATGAATTAATTAGTTTTATTTTCTTAACTAACTTCAAAACAGGAAGGTTCCTAATTCGTCTGTATTATTATTATCTTTTGTTATGTTTGTTGCCTCAGAACTCCGACTTGTATTAACAGATTTGGAAAATTTTTTTTTATTTGAGAGGGTGTACTTCCCGTTTGGTCCCACTTCAATTTTATCAAAAATACCACCTATAAGGGTAAAAAATATAAAATAGGAGATGAAACCAAGAAATTCACCTTCTACAAAATAAAGCTGATTTTTATTTATAAGATATTTGTTATTACAATTTGTTCTATAATTTTAGTGATTACATAATTTCTGGAAGCTATTTAAATTGTAAAATATCGTTTAAGGCATTAAGCGACAATAGTGACAGTTTTGGACATGTCGGTGTAATTTTTCCGTTTTCATTGTACATACACTGCATATTCAGCAAATTAAAACTTTCTCCCGGGGTGCAATTTCGCAGTTTCATGTCGCGTATTGTTTTCAAAATGTAACTTTCTCCACAAATCGAGGCAACAGACAGAGGCTGAGTAATGACTGTAAGGAAAACAGCTTCTATCGACAAAGGGCCATTATGTCAAAAACAAACCCGGCCTCGTATTACGTAACCAATTCCCTCCATGTTTGCTGAGGGCTCTCTTATAAATATGCAAATGTTATTCTGCGTTTAGCGTGCAGTGCAATAATATTTATACTGAAATTGGCGCCTGTCTTCTGCCCTTGAACTCTCACTATTATTATACTGTTCAAACAACCTTTTCACATTATATTGGCGGCAATGGTGTGATCTATGTTTAACTGCCGCCGGATTTGTATAACGGGATGATATAATTTTATGGTAGTACATATATATTCACGTTCTTCTTAATTTTTTAAGGTTTTTGGTATGACTTTAATTTGGTTTAGATGGATTAGAAAAATATTATTTAGGTTCAATACGGTTCAACGATACTAAATTTATCAATTGGACTTATATATAAAAGAAATTTTCGGTTAAGTTCTGTATACGTCAGTACTTAAATAGTTTTCTATATATATTCACCCTTTTTATATGTAATGTTACTGTGAAAATAACAAAATTGTTTTATTAATATTATATATTTCAATGAGCAATTATTGTATATATAAATTTAATTCGCGTGTCTTGAAAACACTTCTAACGATTTTTGTCTGATTTTATATTTATTTATTTTTCCTTTGTAGTTTATCTATATAGTTGTTTCCTGAAAAAAAACGCGATTTTAAATAGAATATAATTACATTTTAATAACTATTTATTAGAGAGTGCCATCTAGTAAACTATTGTGATACTTGCATTATTGCCAATTGATGATAACTTACTGGTACCTCAAAATTTTGTGAGATGACGCGTTATGATGTTATTCGGATAAGTTCAATTAATTGAATTTAATGGTTACTCGGTCTCTTAGGTCCTATTGGTACTTATAATGTTGTGTCTTGCTGGTTCCGCAAAACAGCGGTGTAACTCCGTAAGGACTTAACCGGATTCATAAAAAATCAATAAACCAATTAATAATTTTTATACACTCAACATTAATTATACACTCAAACATTTATCCTTAGGTTGCAGTTGGCGTCAATGGCTTCGGATAGGTATACGAATATGCCAATAGAAAATGTACATAAACAATAGGAAGTCTCAAGACACAAACACAGGGAGTATCAACTACGGTAATTAACTTTTAACCTTACATATAAGACCCAAGGTTGAGATTCATCTAACACAATTATGTTGTATATGTGTTTCCTTTTTACTTAATAATTGCCAGATAGTTGTTTATCTTATTTATTTTTTAATGTTTCATTGAAGGCTGAAAAGTTTGTGACGATACGAGTTTCATAAATTTTACGACAAAAGTAACTGGCCTGAAAGATGTCGTTCTTCAATAAATTTCAATGAGTAATGTCAGTTTATACATTCGTTGTCAAACATATACAGATATATATACAGGCAGATAAAACAGTTGTATGCATATGAACTTAAACCATTTGATCAAGTCGTTCACAAGCCATTGTAATAGAAGCAGCACCGTAAACATGAAATTTAATAAAGTGTCGTATGTACAATGGTTGTTTCAAAGTAAAGATTTATTTTTCCTCACCTGACCCTCTAATAATAACTATTAGTTTACAAAAGGACAACTAGGTAATAAATTCGTCTACAACTGTACTCTAAATTATATGATTGGCATGAGGCTAGATGGCAGAATGAAGATGCCTCCGCCACTTTACGTAATAAAGGAGCAGTCGTAAAAAAACACTACAATCATCATAACTCGGTTTGTGATGGAAGCTGTCACGATACCTCTTAAAAATTAGTACGTGTACTTTGTAGACTTCACGTGGGTATCTTAACAAATATGTTATAAGGCTACGCACTGTGGATACGATACTAAGATACTGAATATTTTATGTTAATAGCCGGCAAACTAGCCGTTGGGATACGTGTTGACCATGGATGTCAGTGACCTCTTAGCACCAGGTGGCCCTTTTGCTGGTTTGGCGGCTCATTAAGTTAAGACCATAACCACCACGCTGAACGAATGTAAATTGACAGACTTCACATAACTTTGAGGACATTAGTAAGAAACTCAGGTATCTACGTAAGTATCCTCACGATGATTTTCTTCATTAAAGAAAGTGATAATTAATTTTTAATATGCAGACGACACAATATTGAAAATTAATTAAGAATCGTATAAAGGATTAGAACCTCCGACGTTTTGCTCAAAACACTAGTCTATTACTGCCTGTGTGGTAGCTATTGACATAATAATACAGTTCAGTGTAAAATTATAAGTGCTTATTGTTTAATCCAATCGTACTTTAATTACTAAAACTACTTTAGAAAATCTTCCACCCTACGGCCGGTACAACTCGATTAATATTTGATGTGGCCCGCAAGCGATTCCCAAATGAAAGTCAAATTCTACTCACAACGGAAATATGGAAAATCAGCGACTTTTGATGCTATGTTGTTTTTAATTAAAATTCTGTTACATTGATAACATGTTTACACAACCATCACTGCATGTTCAACAAATATTAGGTACTCGTTAGCGACCGCCTGTAATTTGACTAGTATTTTACCTGTTATTCTGTTATTGAATAAGTGGATATGCTAAAATAATATGCATCTTGTAATATACGCATTATTGACACGTCTGAGATAACACTCAACATCAGGCCACAGCTGGACGTCGGCCTCTTCCAACATACGCCACTGACTGGTTTTCAGTTCTTCTTTTTCAGATCAATTTTAGATAAATGAAAATAGATGATTATGATTATAATGGATGATAAAATTAGGGCAAATTCTTCAGTGGCATTTGATTTTACTAAGTTAATATGCTTTACCATTCATGTCTTCAACGTTGCCTTCTATTATATTCTAAGCTATTTTAGGTTTAAAAAAAAAATTGAACATTAGTAATTGCTGCCGTGGTCGATAGTTTGAAGTAGCAACTGTGTTAAAATTAATATTTCTTAAGTAAATGTAAAATTTTCTTAATATTTTTTAAGCGGGACTTTGCTTCGAAGTTTACGTTACACCGTCAGTGCCGATTGTTATCGGTAGGCACCGATCGTTAAACCATGTTGGAGATCTTGGGGTAGTGTATAAACAAGCGACACATAGGATAGTCATTAATCCTCTGCTGATCCGCACGGCTGCAGCGAGGTGGAGTATGTAACATACTGTATGTTACAGATCTTTTCAAATACGAAGATAGAACCGTGCTCTGCAGTTAGTCGTTCCTGTGTTTGAGTCGAGGCCTCTCACTTATAATAATACAGTGCAGTGTTCGGGTTTGACAATGCACTTCATTTTTCAAGTTCTACGCGTATTAGAAATTTTTTGTGGTATTTACTTGGGTAAAGGAATGGAAGTGTGCATACTAGAGGATGTGCGTATTTCCATTATATTATCACGTCTGCCAATCCAAATTCAAAATTCGAGTTCAAAATCATTTAATCAATGGGTATTTTATTTTTGAATTACACTTATGCACTTAATTTTTTAGCTTCTCCTACCATTTCAAAAAGGTGCTTTAATATTGAGGAGAAGAAACAGCGAAAGATATTTCTCAGCATACTTATAACAATTACAAAGTAGGTTTCAACCTACGGGGATTCGGATTTATATATTCAGTTATATCATTATATCTTTTACCTATGCTGTGCTGTGTGACACACTTGATCTTCGTGGTAGGCTATTACTCCTATCCCATCATAGTAGTCCGGTTATGACTAGTGATTTTGATGATGAAGATGATGGTCAGGTACGACGGATTCCGACATGTTTCTTTCAGTTATTTACAGACATTACAGACATTGATTTACAACACACCTGAAGTCGGTAATTTATAACATAACTCTGTAGACATATTCCGAAGTGTTTGACTGATCTAAAAGAACCAATTTTATTTCCGAATGATAAGACAAATAGAACTTACATTAACAGCAAAAAAAATCGAACATTTACCTTCGTTGGTAACAATCCTCAGGGCCGTGTGAAGTGCCCTGGATTTAATTTCTGGACGGAGCTAATATTTATGTGATAGATGAATGTCCTCGTTTCGAGGTTGCTTGTGATTTGTGTTTATTAATTCCATCCGCGACACAGAGTAATCTAAAGCCTCTCGATGTTTGGCTGTTATCATTTTAAGGTACATCCGATGAAAAATTTAAACCTTTATAGGATCATTCTTAACTATCTGTTAGTCTCTTTTTGCGTTACATGTGATTTTGTCCGAAAAACGTAATAGCACATTATGATTTCGGTATTCGAAAAATACGGAATGTAAGTAAAAAGTCTTCAAGACCTTAATTTGTACGGAAAATTAAGAATATTTTGGATACATTTGAAGTAATCCTATCCTACGCCGATCTGATAGGACTTGACAGTTTAAATTTCTGATTGTTCAACTAATTGAAATAAGATATTATAGAGTGAACCGTTTTTAATTACTACGGATGTTATTTCTCTCTGATAACAATAAAATCCATGATATACTCGTACAAGATCGAACATAAAAATGTTGTCCCCATTAGCACTCTTTACTCAGTGACTGCGTCTGCAACTGTACGCACACGTTCACAGACAATTCTCCAGTCAATAATAGAGCATGCATGCCGCCCAGTTTCAACGCAACCGCTAGTACAGGAGCTAGCAACGCATTTTTGTAGAATACTTTTCGAAATAAGGATAGAAACAAAACATATTTGATTGCATAATTTCTAAGTTTTCTTCTTTTTTGGGGTGAAATGTAAAATTTTGACGAGGTTTGCCTTCTCTACAAGAAGTTTCGATTTATATGGAATTCCTACTCACTAAAACTTTATCGGTAATCATTCCGTATACATAGGAAAACTCACAACACATGAACTAACCATTATATAATTTATGAGTATAACTCATGTACTTAAATAGATGTTAAGCTTCAGTGAAAACAGTTATACTAAACCATGAAACTGCAAATGAGTGGCAGTGCTAGAAAGATATTTCTGCAGCTTGAAATGTTGCTTATAGTACGTAACATTCATTTTGCTGTTGATTGTATTACAACATAAATTCAACTAATACACCATGTCTTTTTGTTCAGTTATGTTTAGAAGAAATCAGGTCAGTATCAAAAAATGTACAATGAAAGTATTTTCCACCACTATTGAACTGTAATTTTAAGTATTTTGACAAAAGGAAAATGGAATAAATAGTTTATTACCAAAGTATTTAATGTGAAGCTCGTTAGTCTGCATGGATCGAATATTATTAAATATTTTCCATTTTGAAGAATACCAAAGTATTTATATCTTGATTTATGTTTGTTTTGATGCAATGTTTATAACGATGAAGTTTCATCGTAGTGATTGAGAGGGAAAACTAGTACCTAGCAGTAATGGAAAGTTTAGATGACTTAAGAATTCGAACATTCGGTTTGGTCAGTTCCTCCAAAACAATATCAACACAGACAATGTTCAATCACAACCTCCTGTGCTACAAGTCGTATCTCTTTGTTATGTTTTTCCGTCTCTACAGTTCAATAAATAGGACTGTAGTACTAGGAAGCTTTGTATGATAGGTTACACGCATTCCTTTTTTAGTATAGTTTACTCGTATGTTATTTACAACAAAAGAAAATTGTTGCAGTGACCATAGTTCATTGACCGCAATATAAGCAATTATTAGAACCTATACTATTGCAGTGTTCCTTTTAAATGACGCCATAATTAACCATGCTGCTCAAGGTCGGTGAGGTAAATATTGGAGAAAACCATAAATAGGTACTTCCCTGCATAAGGATCTCCTAACTCTGTTTCACCGATATTAAAACGTAAGTAAACTAATAAGTCCGAAAAAAATATTTTTTCCAAAAAATGGAGATGCTTACATTATTTCAATTCCAACCACCAGAACAAGACGCTGAATTAAGGACCAATAAGCTTGTAAAAAAATTTATGAAGTGCCGTAAGTGACGCAAGTGAAGTGTTTTTGTCGGTTTCAAAATCTTTGTGATACTAAGCTATCCAAGCAAAGTAAACCATTTCGGCTTATCTATTTATTTTCAGTATTAGTTACGGTTGAGATTCTTCGACTAATTAGGTTAGTTGTAGATACGCTACCAGCACGACGCGAAGGCACGCTCTTAGCGGGAATTAACCATCGCCCTCTTATTAACCTTTGCTCGCTCTATTTCGGAAAGAATTCTTCGTATTAATATATTACTAATAATCTGATTAGGTAAACGACGGTTTACAAGCCATTCTTAGGATATTAGTGAAATTAAAAATGTTTTTATAGTGTACATATATCATAAAGTTTTAAAATAAGGTAACATTTTTTATGAACACTTAAATAACAGGCAATCACTGTATAAAAACATATCTATCGATTAACTAGGTTGGGAAAATGAAATCTGTCTCCACCAATTTTTGTATCTGCCATTACCTGTATATCGTTCGGTGGAATAACCTATAGCAGATTTGATAGAACTGTGACTTTGGGACTCTAGATGTATAAAAGCTTTCGTCCATTTATACATACGTATTCAATTTGCAAATATATTTTTTTCGCTACATTCATTAGTTGAGCTTGGTTGACGACCACTACAAACCTATACCTACGGGCCGTGTTTGACAACCACGACTCCAAAGAGTTGTCGTTGTAGATGTGTTTGAATGATTTAAAAAGCTTTCTACGGTCAACGATAATCTCTGTTAATGCCAAGATCCTTTATAATTTAGATGTTAATACGCACGATCTAGGCTATGGAAGTAACTAATTGCTTGTAACACCACATCTTTAAATTCAATCAATTTCATAGTAGCATTGCTACAGGTTATGTAGTCGTTAATTATATTCTAAATGTTTTCACAGAACTTGATGCAATTAGGCACACGGTCGACAAAAAAAAATTGAAAAGTAATTGTAAGTACAGCTAATTTAATTAATATTTTGGACGCCAGGAAAGTTTTTTTTTACATGTGGTGGAACTTTGCCAAAATCCATCTTCGGCTACTTCAGGGATCTTAGTTTATACCAACATATACATATGTGCGTCTTTCCGAAGGATAGAAAAATATTCGAAAACCTCGTTAGTATGTTTACGTATTCTTATAAGTAAAAATTTACCACTTCACGCACCGTTTGATTATACATTTTCCTTAGAGTTCATGAGAAAACTCAAACCAATTCAGGTGGAGTCGGTAAAACGTCTTATCGGAGAAAGAAAAATGCAAAATTTAATTAACAAAGTTATCTGAGAGCTGAAACACAAGTTTGGAAGAAAAACGAAGAAACTGACACGTTGATTTGATTATCTCGAATTACAACTGTGGAGCGCGTGTGAAACGGATCGTGGTTTGAATATTGAGTGAGAGTGAAAATCAAAACACCTTTTACCTAATTTGAGCCCGTTTGGTCATTAATTATGTAATAAATTACCTAAAAGTTATAAATAAATACTTGTACGTTGATAGCGCAACAGAAAAATTACCTGCGTCACAGACGGCATGATTATTATTTTACAATTTAGAAATGACACAATCAAATCCGCTCAAAATCGTGAGGTTGAAGTCACCTGTCCAATGTTAGCTTACTGGCCCCAGATCAATAAAACTAAGTAATGCTATCGCTTTAATTTGCTTAAAAATAATGATTATCAGCAGATCATAAATATCTGTTATAGAAAAACCGTACAAAGAAAAAACTAAGAATATATTACTTTACAAAAATTTCGTTGATTTTTAAAATATGACTAGCGCCATCTGTTCTTTAACGCTTTCATCATTAATTTTTCTATTTTAACTAACCGACTTCCAAAAAGGAGGATTTACTTTATTGTTACGTAATTTTTATGTATTATTTTAATAATTCAGTTGTTTGTGAAGTGATTTTGGTTGTTCGTTTGTATGTATGGGGGATAGTTTGGAGTTGGTTCCCTATAAATGTGGCGAGGATCTAATAACGGGTTCTGGAGATAAAGAGTGGAACTTCTCAACGGATGGGAGTAATTGAGCAGTGTTTAAATAGGTTTGTTGTGGACAATATTAATATTGCGAAACCGGTCCTTCACTGACCAAGATAAGGTTCGATAAGGAGTCTTGGAAACAAAAATGTATCTCCGCACCGCATGAGAATGATTGTACTTGCAAGTATTTGCTAATGGTACCAGTTATAATATAAAATTTTACATTTTATTACGAATTGATGATCTCATTGGAAATACCACGTTAGATTTATGACACCTATTATGTAATGATTGTTATCGGCTCTATCGGATCTAAATCTATCGAATGAAAATAAAAAAAAAATGTTGCATACAGATTAAGTTACCAAAAAGTATATAAAATACATTCAAAACTTTTATCAATTATACGTTCATACAACATCAAAATAATATGTAAGTAAGTGTATGTTGGAAAAGCCTTCATCGTGAAATGAACAAAAAAACGAAGTTTTAAAAGTTGATATCAAAGTGTAGAAGCAAGTTCTTTCCATTGTGGGAGACATTTCTAAAGCGTGACTTTACACTGCTTTGAAAGTAATTTACATAAAAATGCTCGGTACAGCACTAAAATCTCCAATATACATGGAACTTATCTGCAAATTTACACTTCCCTCACTTACTGAGCATAATAATCTTAAGCGAAATTTCCTTATGATTTTAAACTTTAATAAAGGATTGTACAAATTTTTGCTATGATAGAAATACTCCCGATCTATGAATCGTGATCACGTCGAGACATGTTATAGAAAAACGCGTTTAGATGTGACCACGTTCCACCTAAATGAGTCTAAATATCGGTGTAAAATATGTGACAAGAACGCAGAATTAGTTTTTTCTAAAGTTTATTTGCCGTAAAGTGGGCCAATCGATCGACGTCGGTAAGGATATTCAGTAGGTAAGGATCTCCGTCACTTAATCTGCGATGTTGCACTTGGCGAGATAATTTCACGCCAGTCGACGTCGCCGGCTCACTGGCATGCTGGCTTGCCATCAATTCAATTTCATACCTATAAGTTTGATCGGGAACTATCGTACTCTTCGATTAACTTACTGACGATGTATTTAATTCTTGGAAAATATTATTCTCCGAATAGGAAAATCGTTGTGGGTTAGAAACACCATTTACATTTTTAAGGAAACAGTCCATCATGATTTTTCATTTTCATCGTAATATCAAATCAATAAAATAACGGTTGCTTACTGTTTCAATAGCTTTATGTTAGGATTAGACAGGCCACGATCGAGGAGGTTAAGTATTTTACTCACTGTGTGTTTAAAAAAATCCTTGAAAGTTTATAACATTCGACATCGGAATCTAAACTGAAAGGTGGCGTTCATATTATACAGAGTTAATTTCAACTACAATTGTTCTTTGAATGGAAACAATTCGATTGAATATTTTATTTGTTAGATTTGATAATAGATTGAAATCTGTACAAATTTATTTATTATGCCAACGAGGGGCAGACGGAACGTACTATCCGATATTCATGTTACCCTCTACGTATATCTAATGAAGTATTTCTAAACTATTTCAAAGCACCGATTCGCATGACGAATTCCAACTGCGAGGGATATAAATATCTTGATACTAATCGTAGCTTTATCAATCTATCTTGAATTTCATAACCGAAATATGTAAAATATTCAAATGTGAAATATGAGGAATTTAATATTCTGTCTGTCTGATAGACCAAAACTCAGTTTAAATCCATCTGTTCTGTACAATGTACATTTTAATTAACGGTACGTCTATTGTGTATCATGTACAGGAACAGGTAGGTATTTAGTACAATATTGCTACTATGTACGTCAAGTGAGTTAAATAAAACCTTAGCAAGTAAATTCAACGTTCTTTATAGCTAGTGACTTGGCCTTAGTATAAGTCGGGAAATTTTTATTAGTTTTTATCAGGTATTTTCATGTTTACTGCATGCTCGTAACATTTTTAATCAGTCTATGAATATAACTATTAAAGCCCGTTAAGTAATTTTTGTGCTTATCACGATCAGACAGACAGAATCTTAGTGCTGTATATGTGTATTATAATATAAAATTAAAACACATATGTACATATGTGCCAAAATATTCAGACTCCCGAATTAGGATTTAGGTCACCATGAACAGTCAAGACCTGACTGACGCGGAAGACTTAAAAAAACGTTATTGATAATAAAAGCTAATTCTAGTTGGGAATGCAACTTGGAATAATTTGCTCGACGAACAGATTCACTACCAATTGGGTTACAAGCTATAATAATCTTTTGTTAGATAAAATTATTCCTTTTCGCATTGTGTACAATTGGAAATACAGACCGCTCTGAGTAATTAAAATTAAGGAAATACATTATCTGTAAGCTATCTATTATGTGAAACATTTCTAAGCTCTCTGTAAGCGATAGACCCGTGAGTATCTTGAAGGCCGAATCAATATCTCGGTTCACACCTCTTTTTATAGCTCCCAGTACGTTTGAATAATCTAGATGGTACTTTCTATAACTAGCAAAAATCGACCAGTTGCGAGCGGCATCGCGTTTCTATTCTGTGTTTTAAGTTAAGATCTTTAAGATATAACACTTCATGTTTGTGGCTGATAGTATTGTCCTTGAAAGTTTTATATTCCTTTTATTCTTGAATTAATAAAAGCTAAAAGGTATTTAAATAATGAATTCTTTGCGTATTTTTTTCAATTTGCCCGGGAAAAAGTTTTAATATGACGCGCAAAATTTTATCGAAGTCACAAATCATTACAAAAAAGATATCAAATCATACTAACAAATCAAATAATGTCAACTTGATTTGTCCCAAAACCGTTGCAGCTGTGATATCTGAATGTAATGAGATGATTTTCTTAATATTTGAAAAACTTTAAAATACACATGTGTTTAAAAATGTTTACCTTAACACGAAGACTACGACTCTAAAATTAATAATGTAATTTCATATACTGCAGTAAACAACATGTATAATATAGTGCATAAAATTATAATTTAGTTTTATTGAAACTGAGTTACGATATGCTTCTTGAATTTATATAACAAACTCTATCAGTAGAATAAAGATTTATTTGATCGTAGTCAGACCTGTCGATCTTAATGATAAATACATTTAAATATTTTTTCTTTCTTTTCTTTAATAATTTAATTTCTTTAATAATACACGTTTCTTTTTAATTTCTTTTTTAGTTGCTTTAATAATACAGTGATAAACTTAAGAAATAGGTACCCTATTACTACCAAGTGTTATCGGTCGTAGTACCCGCTTGGATCGATACTCATATGATTGTAAATGTAGATTGATTGGATGTTCCTCGCATTTCTTTTTCAGACCGACTCTGTTGCACCCGTTCCATTATGTTCCATTCTACGATTTACAAACTCCGATGATTGGAATTGAAGGCTTCATACGTATTTTACTTGTGAATACTTCTCTCTGTGCCCTTATTGACTTAACTAGCTCGTTTGTCTAGTCTTGTAAACCTATTTGCCGTGTTTCTGTTTGGTTACATTCGGGTTGGAGAATGTTGAATTGGTGTGTTTTGACTAGAAAACATTGGAACTCTTGCAAATGTTTTCTTTAAACATTTGTGTTTCAAATTTTGTCTCGAATCTGTTCGCAGCGCGCTAAATGGCATGGATTGCTCTTTATTGAGGGGACGTTGTGTGTATTTCACCATGGTGCTCCAGCGTGGAGTGGTGTAGGATTTAGTGAACAACTGAAGTGAATATTCTTATACCATTAGAAGAACCCTGATAAGGCTCGTTTGTCTACGATATCTATTAGCGGTTTTGATAATTATAATCAGTATTATTTGTATAATCAATCGATAATACATTCGGTTGTGAGGGTTGTTGGAAGCAACACCTATCTGTTTAAAGGCCCCGCTGGCCTTCCTATTTCCTAGTATTGATATTTTCTGGATAATGTAATTAAAAGCAAGTAATCTCACATTGTGTTTTCCTGGGCTGAAACTTATATATTTGACTACTTTTTGTTACTGTCACTCGGCAATCTTCAAAAGACATTTCTAAATAGATGCATTTTAGTTTTTTCTATGTTAATAGCCGACAAACGAGCAGACGAGTCACCTGATGGTAGGTCATCACCTTTGCCCATGGACATCAGCAAGACCAAAGGTATCACTAATGCGTTGACGGCTAGAAAATGAGAAGGTAAGAAAGAAAGTACCGGCTCTCAAGCCCCCAGCCGGCACACGACGAGTCGTTTGGCGGCTGACTCAAGCAAGAGAGTGGTAGCTAGCCAGGCAGGTTTCACGGAAAGATAATAATATGAACGACTTAATAATAATACTGATAATATAATCCTTACACGAAGCCCTACCACCAAGTAGGCTGGCTTCTTTGTTTGGCTCTTTAGCCGCGCAGAAGGTGGAGTAACGCGTCTACGTTACTTTTGGTGTTACGACTATTCGGCGACGATTTAAAATCAGCTTGTTAATCTGCTCGTTTGTTGGGTAACAATTATAATAATCTCACCCCGGAATTAACCGTGAGCTTGATCAATTACATTATAAAATCACCGCTCTGTATCAGGTAATTCATATCCTTGCTTAATCTAGTTCGTCTACTAAACCAATTCTGGCGCGCTTCCATTTAATATGCCGATGCAGTATTTCTTTAACAAACGCTCAAAGTAACTTTTATTTGTAGTTCGCCCGGAGTTGAGATTCTTGCTTTATATTCTGAGTTAAATCAGAAATTAACAGTTATTCTCATCTGCAGATTGATTGTAATCTCCTAAGTGTGGGAAATTTATCGACGTTCCTAAAATTATTCGATTGCGCCTCATAACCGTTTGAATGGTAACAAGTTTAATTGGATTAGATAAGAGCAGGGATCCCGTCTGTTATTGTCTGTTTAAGATCTGGATTGTATTCATGTAGGTTTTTTTTTAATAGGTGTTAGTTAACTAAAATAAGTTAATGCTTGATGACAATCCTACCTGATGGTAAGTGGTTATAACGTCTTAGATTTCTAACACGCTAACTTGTATAAGTCTATCCACTGTCCTGTTTAAGACTCCCCCATCATATGTAGACGGGAACGTCGACGCGGGCAAGCTATTTCAGTTCATTGCAGTGCGCAGTACACGTTACAAACATTTATGATCTGAGAACAATATTGGACATATATGTAAATGTATGTCCCGGCTGCAACGAATCCGGGGACGGTCAGTCGGCAAACGGGGTTACTAAAAATTGGGCTATAGAGTCGTTAAAAAGGAATAGTAGCGTAGTAAGAAAATATAATAGAAAAGAGTTGCAAGAAGCATTCAAGTTAATACTATTTGGTTACACTTCTGTGTCTAACTTCTCAGTCTTCTTATGACCTTTTTTCTTTTTGATGTAATTATCCGTTTTCGAAAAAATTTTTTGAAGCCTGAGCTTCTAACCATCTAAAAGATTGTGAAATTACCCTACGTATAGGTACTGTTATCAAGTGAGATTTAAACAAGCACTAATTACGAGTATGAATAGGGTAGTGGCCTTTGCTTCCACTAAGGCATATGTATCATTCTTTAAGTTATATGAAGCCATCAACCATATAAGGGTGAATGAGGAGATAGGTGTAATACACTAGGAGAGGATAATACATTAATACAGTACAATACTTTAGGACCTGTAGACGTTAAAGTTTTTTGCGTCTTAAATAGAGAATCGAATTTTTTTTTTTAATAAATTAATTAGTATCATTTACTATTAATTTGAAATTAGCAAATGATAAAATTTACTTCTATGTCTGTTCGCCGAGAAGGGAATTATCCAACCGAATCTTTCAATTGAACTGAACTGTCAAACTGAACGTGACATAATTTAATTGAGGTCTACATATAAAACTGTCCAAAGTTCCACTTTCTGGAGGATTTTCTGAAATTTTATTTGATACTAACGTTCTCTTTTGTTTCTTGAAATTATATTTTTATTTTTTTCTGGTTGTTTGTCTGTGCACGTATCACGTGTAAACCGCTGATTAGATTAAGTTGATATTCGTCATAATTGTAACCTACCTTATAGGTCTAGGATACATTTATCCCGAGAATTAATTAGAAGGATAGAAAGTACATCTTAGCAAGGACATTCTCTTAAGAATATCTATTGCGATAAATAAAACTTTTTTATCTCTTATAACTATGAAAACTGATGCATGGTGTCTCTTTTCTTCTTCTTCTTGTTCATCTATCGTCTTCAAGGTTTGTGCTACTTGTAAGACATATTTTCAGAACAAAACCGAGAGCGGATTACTAGTATAGCTTAAAAAAATATTAGCGTTTACATGAGATCGTTAAAAGCAATTCATGACGGTCGTTTCACATTCTGGTCGTTGGACATATCGAAATTAAATGCTGGTAACACCGGTAATTAATGGCAGGTAATCAGGACCGAATGGAGTTAGAGTATCGAATAGGTTGTAATTATAACGTGTTGGTCAGTAAAAATGTTAATTTTAATCAGGCGATTTGTACTTTAAAATGTTTATGATTTATAGGATCACCGCGATTTGATTTACATATATACAGTGGGCTCGGGTGTTATTTCAAAAATGAAGTCTTATAGCCATAGTAACGCTGATCTACGATGTGAATACTTCACAGCCCCTAAAAAAATGTATGGTCGTTAATTTAAGTTTAATTTTATTCCGTTTTATACTTCTCTGGGAACGTCAGGGAAAGAATGCATGGACTTAAACTTAGTGAGCTTATCTCCGCGGTAAAATTTTGCCATTCATTGACGTATAATATGTAATACAAGTAAAGGTTTAAAAAAAGATTTCAATTTTGAAGACGGTGAATTTCTTGCTTTCATTTTCTATTTTTCACGCTTAGCGGTGCTACATTTTCTTCAAATAAGAGACCCAACGGGAAGTATAACCTCTATAACACAAAGGCAATTTTCCAAATCATTTAATAAGTAATAGAGTTCCGAGATAACAAAAAA
Source organism: Megathymus violae (assembly GCA_003671415.1). Classification (NCBI taxonomy): domain Eukaryota; kingdom Metazoa; phylum Arthropoda; class Insecta; order Lepidoptera; family Hesperiidae; genus Megathymus; species Megathymus violae. Next base: position 4,700,061 of record PDGT01000017.1, on the reverse strand, counting down.
AAAAAAATTTAAAATCTTCTCAGTTTTTGAAGTCGGTTAAAAATTGCCGGCAAAAAATTACTGATTGTGAGTAGCTATAGCCGTCAATGGATATCGTAATATCATAAGTGACAACTATATGTTGCAAAAAGGAACCGTTTAAAGGGCTCGTTAACTAGCTCCAATATTTCAAACCATATAATATATGTTAAAAATGAACTTTATACACCTCAATGCTGAGTGGAATACTAGCATTCGATCTTGGGGTCGAAGGGCTTTCAACCGTCCGAGCAAACCTCCTCTTCTCGCGACGTGCTCAGAAGGGGCTGAGCTATAGGCGAGGGAATGGCAATAAGTTTCATATTTTGAGTTCTCTTTTATACTCGGAGAGCTTTATAAGTTCATCTTCAAGGTGTTCGTGAAACGGTTGTGAAAAGGGTTTAAGATATTTTCATTACTCACTCTCCGATGACTGTTTTATATAATTATTATGAAGCTTCAGTAGAAAAAGTGAAAAAAGTAGTGTCCAAGATAACAAATCCGGGCAGTTCAATTTTAAATTCCTTTTTTTGATATTCCCTAAACATGGACTTCGAGATTCTCCTTATTTATACCAGGCCTACAACCAGGTTTTTTACCATACGATTGAGTTTAACTCTACGACTAACTCTGACAGTTTTCCTTAAGTTATTATTATTTCGTCATCACAACTCATATCGACACACTCCTGGGCTCGGGTCTGATCAAGTTTAATTAAGACTAATTAAAGTTAGTCACATTGCCAGGGGTTAAGTCCTGCCAAGCTGGCTAAGTGCGGGTTGGCAGACTTCACATACTTTTGACAACAGTATACTGGACTCTCGGGCATGCTGGTTTCCTTACAATGTTTTTGTTCACCTTAGCAAGTGATAATTAATTTGTAATACGCACGTAATGTGAAAAATTAGAGATGCGTGCAGGAATCGAACTCGCGTGTCCCGTGCGCGAGACTGACGTTAAAATCACTAGGTTATCATTGCTTTTTCTTATTATTTACTAACTACCGCCTTCCGCTTTAAAAAACCTATGACGTACGTTTACATATTACTCATGAACCATTTGTTACTCAATGTTATCGGGCAGTTAATCTAAGCACAATTTTATTGTTTAGAATATCGATTTGCCTAGTTCTATAAATAAGTAAGTTTATTCGTTTATTTCAATGGCTGTAGGAAAACTAACAAAATTGTATTTACTAAACTCTTAAGAGAACTTATATACCGAAAGTTATTCCACATTCTGCGGGAATAATTTATTAATTTTAATAATCCATTTCTCTTGATAGAAAATATAATTAAATTATAATGTAAGTTGCAAATATGCCATGTATCATTTAAATCTGTTTAAAGATTTTTGTGTGATGCAATAACACACCGTCAAACAAAAATTACGAAAACATATATTTTGACTTTTACTTTCATAATAAAACCTACTTACATATTTTAAAATGAATAAAAATATTGATGCAGTCTTGGCTTCGTTGCAGATTCATTAATACTATAGATATAGACATTATTATTATCACATATCATCAATTCTTTCCTTATATTCCGTGCATCGTATATACCTGCATCCTCTCTCGTCAGTGCTATATTTTTTTAATTGGTTTTTATTTTTACTGCATTAGAAATAAAGTCTATTTTCCCTGTCATCTCTACATATCTAGTCAAAGTGGGGAATAGCGGTCGGAGTGCAATATCACTCGCATCACGTAGGAAAATTAAAGTCAGATCAAAAAGTTTCTCATTTCCTGGGATTCCCTATTTGCTTGCGGTTCCCCACAACACTGTCTTTTTGTTCTGTTAGCATGGATCGTAGGCGTCGTGTTTGTTTCGTATTAAGGTGATGGCATATTACCCGACAATGTGCTGTCTCGTCCCTTTATGCAAAATGCAACGTCTGTTTACTAATTTCGAGGATGGGTAATTTCCCCTCGGGTTTTTATAACGATGCCTGCGTGCTAGAGATAGGTAAATGACTGTCTGATATTGTTTTAAAAAAAAAGTACATTATATCTATATGAGCAGTGTTGACGAGTGTACCTATATGTTATTTGAATTTAAAAACATCAGTGATGGTTATATATGAGTACCTATATATTTTACTTGTATTAAATGTCATGAAACAGTTTTCTACGTACACATTTTTTACAGAAGTATGCTTCACTGAAAATACTTATTACAAACCATTTTGGTCAGCATGGTATACTATGGCTTTGACATTTTTCTTCGAGACAGAACATCCAAGCCAGCAGAGCTTGTGACAATGAAGTTACATTCTATATCAACATTATCAATGTCATGTCAGTGGAAAGCGTACACGCTCGTACACTTCAAGTGAAAATGTGTCAAGTGTCCTATTATCGTTGGTAGAACCAGCCCTAGACGTTCGCTTCGCCACAAATCAGAAGGAGCAATATTATACGACAAAACGTAAACCGAGACGCCTTTATACTGTCACATTATCTCTTTGTATTATTCTTTCCACATAGAGGGCGATATTTTCATATTAGCCCGGCGTTCGTGGTTAATTTTAATTCACGAGTAGCTGAGGTTGCAATAGTGTTTGCGATATTTTACCAAAACGCTGCTGTATTTAGCTTACAAATTTTGCTTTCTTTAAAACGGTAAGCAATTTATATTACCCGCTTGCAAATCTCGTTTTTTGTAGCTTTCTTTCCGGCTTAATGTTGATGTAAGCTTGGTTATTTAAACGATCTTTTAATTACCGGCTTTCTGGCATTATTATTATGTGTGGTATAACATTTGTATGGTGTTCGTGACGCAAGAACTTGAAATATCCACGCCCGTTTTATCCTAAGATTCTTTTGTGAAGCAGTGATCTGGGTGGCTAATGGTTTGAAAGTTGATCATGTCTGATTACTTACGTTCGAATCCCGCATTCATCTCTAATTTTTTGAAGTTACACGCGTATTTAAAATTAAATATTTCCATGATGATTTTATTGGAGATGTTTCTCTTATATGAGCACTTTTGATTGCAATATGACGGGTCCTAAGGCTTGCGATACCTACTTACAATAAATCTTGCTACAAATAAGGCATAAAGATTAAATAGCATGTAAATGAATCAGTATTTGTTTGCGTTATAAGAAGTTTCAAATTATTTTGGGTTCAATTATTCTGCTGAGCAACAGGGAAGGCTAAGATGGCTGCTTCCACATGAATAAAAAAATAATATTTGTAAGTTTCATGGCTTAGCCGCGATATAACAATAATAACATTTCCTACAGAAAAAATGAGAATTACTTTAGAAAATGAAAATAGACTATCAGGTTATCGCAATCTAAGCATAATATCATTCGGAAAAAAGTTCATGAGTATGGAACTGACTCACACATCCATGCGTACTTTGTCGTATGCTTAATTAATCTATTTCAACGAAAGGTGGGTCAGAACATGAACTGCCATCAATTAATAATGTTATAATATAATGATTATGCTGTAATAACTAAGGGGACGGATAGGGAACTGCCCCGCGGTCCGGTGAGACTTCAGTTTCGTGGGGTGGCCTCCATAGATACGATGAATACCAATTGCGTACACGGAACAACATCAAAAGCCGTGTTGCTTTATAATTCTACACATACTTCGCTCATAACAAGCTCTCCTTTGTTGTTAAGGTGAAATCTTGCAAATTAATTTTACGGACATTACAGAGTAGAAAAATGCGTAGAGTGTGCACTTTTGAACGTAGTTAAGTTACGTGATAAAGTATACAAAAAAATCAGTGGTTAATTTGAAACGCAATTCGAATATAATTAGAAGTTTGAATTAGTTGGTTTTGATTCAAGAAATTAAGGAAGAAGTTTCGGATTAGGAATAATAAAAAGTTCCCTTGTACAAATTTTTCATACACATATTGTTATTTTATTGTGTATACAAAATAAATAAAAAAATTATCATTCTTGGATTTTAGTTTTATTTTTTAATTTTCTTTTTTAAAAATCTATTTTTACTGATTCGATCGGTTGTTAATACGTCATTTTTGAATCGATCTAATTCGATTAAATTCTCGAACTTGGTTTTGTCCACAGGTTTTGAGCTATTCGTAATGCGTACTTACTCGTACTATGCAATTTTTTATTTCTCATTTTATGAATATTTAACATGCGCAATAATAAATTTTGCGACTCTTTCGTTCCGATTCCTCTAATCTCGCCTTTTTGCGGCTCATAGCATCTCGATGCGGGGTGGACCGCAGCATTTGATTTGTACGCTTTGGTGCTCTAACATTATCCTTGCCAAAATACAAGATACTGCAAATTGCTTCTCAGCAGAACTTGATGATGGTTGAACATGATCTTCCGAACATGATATGCATATATAAACAAAACAAATAAACATTCACACATCCATGTTTCCGCACTAAGATGTACTGGGTTGCAGGTGGCATGGACATACACAAATAAGACATCACAAACAGCCAAAACTCGAGAACAAACGTATATCTGTCACATAAATCTCTGCTCTGGCAGAATCGAACCAGAGACGCGTACCTCGGCAGGCAGCCGCTACAAACTGTGTTACCGTTTCGTCCAGTCAATTGTAATATGTAAGTATATATTTCTTTAAAAACCGAGCCGACAGTTTATCTGAATGTGGTCATCGCCCTTCACATTTATAACCCCAGGAGATTTGCCGACGTGTTGACGAGCAAGAGGCTGAAACCTGCATATTAATAGACCCTCCAAAATTTCTACTGAGACAACTAAAACTTTTGGTACAGAGTTTGATGCTTGGTTTAGTTTAAAGGGAAGGTGGCAGCTAGTAAGACAGATCTGGAACCTTATTACCATACATGAGTATCGTCAGCATCAAACTGGGTGGTGGGAGCTCAACGGTATGTAAAAGGAAGCACCTAACTCTATGATTTGGTCTATTGCTCAACGAGGTGCATCTAGAATAATTGAGGTCGGCTTCGACTCCAGGATGAATTTCCACTTATATCCCAAACTACACAACTACAAATACTCACACCCCCACAAAGAGCATGAACAAATGGACATCATAAGCAACCAGGACACGACACCAGACATTTATTAAATATTTGTCTCTTTACATAATCAAACCTGAATTTGGGAACCCTAGTTCGGACAAGATCATTACCAACAGGATTACAGGGTCGTCACTATTATAATAAACATAATTTACAAACAAAAATACGCTACAACGTTACTATATAATACTGGGCACGTAGTTCGATGGTCACATATTTACTGGTACAAGACTCGACCTAGTTAGTTTCCGCAGCTCAAGTTCTTCGTGATATTTAGAAGCTACCAAGACCACGTCGAGTGTTTTTTGGTATTTGAATCAGAAAGAAAACGAATATTTTTCTCTCGACGTTTCATATAACTAGGCGATTGTCCTTGTGCACTGAACGTGAAGTTTTTACCTCCTTTTAACCGAAAATATTGAGTTATATGAATACTCGTGACACCAATGCTTTTAAGACTGTTTCTATTTAGAATACATTTTGAATCTTCTTTATTTATTGAGCACAAGGAAATTTTAATGATGGAATGTTATGAAAACTATATTTATCAATGTAGATGATTTTTGTGTGTGTGCCCTGTAGAGTAAAGGTTCGTTTCCCAGGAAGAGGAAAATGTTAGTGATAGAAAAATGTTTGTTCGCAGATATTGATTAATTTATATATTGATGTCGTTTTTATTTTAATTTTCGATGGTAAAAGCTAAGATTGCAAATTTGTTGTTAAGTTTTTTTTAATGCTTGTTATCAATCCCATCTGATGGAAAGTGGTGATGAAGTTTAAGATGTTGAACGAAATATCTTATAAGAGCCTATTCACTCTCCTCTTGAAGACTTCCACATTGTAAGAAGTCGTTTCAAAGGTTATGTACACCCGATGCAAAAACAGGACCCTCGTTAATTATAATTCGATTATCGATCGATGGAATCAAACTCGATAAATAGACATCAAACATCCGTTTTTTTTTATTTTATTGTTTGTAATCTTTCTTTCTTCCTTCTTATTTCTTGGCCGACAACGTATCAGTGATGTCTTTAGTCATAATAATGTCCATGGGCGACGGTGACCACTTAATATCAGGTGGCTATTTACATTTTAAAAAAACTGAATTATCTTCCTGTAGTTAACATCATAATTAATACCTTCTTTGCGATTTGTTGAACATGATAAAATGTAGAAGGGTGTACTAGGGTGTACTAATACTATAGTTACTTAACTATTTAACGAATTTTCACAACTACTTCAGTCGTTGATTTTTTATCAGCTCGTATTTTAAATTCAGTTGTAACATATAAATATAAACCGCCATAAAAACAATTCTAACAGCCGGGTAACAACATACATAAATGGTACCGAAACTTTAAAAACAAAAGATAAATGTTGACCGACGAATAGTTGGTATAACCACATGGTGTCGATTTCACAGAGTCTATTCGGTTTGAAATCCGCGCTTTTTTCCATTAGTAAAATAAGCAACTAAATTGGAATCTGCTTTATGTATTTATTACTTTTTTTTTATCTGCGGTTTCATTTTCGTATTTGTTAGTTGGAGTTTAGTTTGAAAAATATATAAAATCAGTATTTTTATCTATTATTGCTCTTAAAGGTTAACAGCAATGATTGACTTAGCTGAAACTACTGTACCGTAATATAATCTGAGGTCTTAGCTTTATTTTGTTATATTCTAGATTTATTATTAATCACCACCCAAACTAAACCACTGCATAATATAAAACGAATTCGTAGTCTGTCTGAACGTGCATTCTGAAAACTACTTCACGTAATTTCATGTCGTTTTATATAGATATACGAGGAAGGTTTAGATATATGGGTAAACATGAAAATTAATAAATAATCTGATAACAAAAAGTAAAAATTTTTTCGCGTGAGATTATTCATTGTGTGTGTGTGTCATGTTTCTCGAAGCGAAGCGAAGTAACTCATCCTGGTTATTATATACATATTATTATGCCACAAACCACGAGACTAAGTATAATTGTTAAGATAAAACAATAAACAGTACTGGAAATAATAAAATGACAGTAACAGAAGAAAATTAGGTTTTAATTAAAAATAATTTATAATTTTAAATGGATCCAAACTTAATTTATATGTCGTATTACGTTTTATTTTCAGAATATTCAATATTAAAAACATATTTATGACCTCGATATTGAAACAAAACCTTAAATGTTAAAATTATGTTAAATGATGGCCGATCATGTTACATTCAATATCAAATTATTCTAGGTAAAACTCTCGCAATAACAATAAATCAGTATTTGAGATATCCCCGTTAATTTAAACGCTGAGCGAATCCAAATCGTTGATATCTGGGTGACGCGACGCGGACGGCAGAAGGTACGCTTGTTATTTGTAATTTATTCTCTCAATTAATACCTTTACCTTCCTCATGTTCGCCATTATAATAGATCTAAGTTGAAGTCTGTTGTGCACAAGGATTTGTTTTGTTTCTTAATCCCCTGAGAAAGTTATCGAGAATTCTGAAAGCGATGATGAAGTCTTGTGACCTACTTCAAAGATTATTTGATTGCCTTGGATACTTGGATAGAAGTTTACGTTACATCTAAGAGAGAAAATAGCCAAATCAATTTCAACGCTTAGTTATAACAGGTTGGTTGAGTTGAAGATAAGCTTTTATTTTAAGATTTTAATTATTTTTGATAACTTAATCAAATTATATTTAGATGGCCGAATTACTTCGTCTTCCGGTCGAACAGAAAATCAGCGACGTTTTCTACGACCTATTTGTATTTTGAGTATCTAATTTTGTTTTTTTTTATTTGTTTACCTATGGTACTTACTTGGTAGCTATGCATTTTATTTAGAATTATTTATGTGTGTTGTGGCTGTGTGTGCTGAATAAATATTTTTCTTTTCTATATCAGAGAACCAGTTAACAAACTGTGAAACTTTCCCTTTTTATCAGCAGCGCGTCTGCGATACCTAAAGTGTTATAGAGTTCATTTATCTATAACTTACCATGTCTCGTATACTCGTTTGCAGTAATTAGCTTAAAACATACAGTAATTTGTTACTATACTCAAATTCAAACTTGATATAATTTCAATCACTTGATACTGTGTCTTATACATTAGCACCATTCATCATAATTGTCCCACTACTTTGTTTTTAATTTCTCTAATAAAGTCAAGGGTTAATATTCCGCCATGCTGGCCCTATGCAATTTGGCAGAGTACATACACCTTTGAGAACGTTGTGAAGAATTCTCAGTTACATAGTCCACGATTCTCACGATGTTTTTTTTCACTTAAACTGGTATTAATTACTTCGTAATACGCGAATAATTTAAAAATTAGGGGTGTATGCAAGAGTCGAACTCGATTCTCCCCTGCGGGAGACCGACGTTAAAACCACAGGGCTACCACAGCCTAATAATATACCCCGAGAATAATTTTACAATGGCTCGTTTGTTGAGTTATAACCGCTAGGTAACTTTTAGAATATTAAATAATGTTGTGTTAATCCTGTAATGGTTCGTCTTGAAACTGATATAAAACCAGTCTTTTATATTTATTAATCAACACCAAAAAATATTTTTAATTCGTTTGTATTTTTGTTATGCTTGTTATCTTAGAACTCCACCGTTTATTAACCGATTCGGAAAATTCATTTTTTTTTCAGAGAGTATAACTCCCATTTGACGAAAAATTACCACTCTAAGGGTGACAAAAAGGGAGATGAAACTAAGAAATACACCTTCGTCAAACTGAAGTTGTTTTTTTTTTGTTAATATATTTATTTGTCTAAGATATAAGCCACAATTACTGCTATAGTTCAATGAGCATGAGCCTATATCAATATAGTTATTGATTAATTATATAGTACTGCAGTCTATATGTGCTCTGGTTGACTTAATGTTGTACACAAGTTCATTGAGAATATGTTATCATGCAACATACATGTACTATATACTGAAGTAGCCATTAGTTGAGGAGTAATTCAATTGAGATCTTGAAATTCAAATCGTGTGTGTGAAATGCAAATATGTACTTGATATTATATACGATAATAAGGTCCGAAGTTGAGCACGCGGCGTTAAGATTTAAGTTATAGTAATATAAAATTTTAAATTTTTTCTTACTGTGTAATGTATTAAATATTTGGAATAATTGAACAGTGCATTAAGGTAACTTGAAGAAACAGAAAATAAATTTATTGCCACATTGTAAATTATGTAATTTTTTTCATGCCCCGACGGCGGTTACCCGGTGCACACGCTGTCGTGATAATATTGAAAGTCCTATTTTAATTCAAGTGTAATTTGTTATTACTGAGAATAATATAAAAGTCGTTAGAAGAAGAACTTGTTATGTTTATGAAGATGTCCCTCTCTGCCTATGTATTTATACGATTAAAGTAGCAAATAGACATGTTATTTCCTTTACGTCAAGTATCATGACGCAGGTCTTGCTAATCCTGATAAAGTTCGACGGGGTGTTGACAAACATTTATTAGAGTATTAAAGGAATTCTTGCTCGGTTTTACTTATTTTCTTTTAGCCTTATTTATTTTTCTGTCGTGTAGCAATCTTGCGTATCTAAAACGTGTAGGTCAACATATTTGTGGATAAACACAAAGATCCAAAACAAGTAAAAGTTTTTCTTCTCAGTCAAGATAGTTCAATACTGGACACACAGTTTGCATAATGCGTCATTGAGCGCGACTTCTGACTTATGAAAATCGTCGCACCATCGAACGAACGAAGGATGGCGTTCTCCCAAATTCGTTATCCAGTTTTAATAATCGTTCACTATAATGGCTCTATAATGTACAACAGATATATTCTTTGCCAGTTCAGTGTTCAAGAATGCCATCTGTTATTTTATCTATTAATTAAAACAACAATGGGTTGCGTGCTGCAGAGAACATGTAGCGTTGCTGAACTATTTCAAAGAACGGCTTTACCGGCGCGCCAGCGCGAGCGGCCGCGTCACTTAACTTGATCACTTACTTCCGACGACCACGAAGAACCACAACGGTACATTATATAATTTAATTTTCTTATGACTACGAGTGCAAATATATTGTTATAACGAAAGGACGAATATAAGAGCAAGAAGACAAGGAGTTATTTTATTCACTGGAAACCAAAAGGGAACTCCGAGAAAGTGCCACGACACTGCCTACATCGACATTGCCAATGTCGATATTGGTGACCCCGACGTGATTGGTAGCCATCATACCTAAGTCAGAGACTTTTCTCTGGATCCCATTAAATCTCATATGTTCCAGATTTTATTCCCGAGCGACATCGAAAGGAGGTTTGTCTATGGACATGAATTGTTTTACCATTAACATCTCAGCTTCGTAATTCTTATCATTTTATTTTAAATATTATATTTTTATTTTATTTTAAATAGTAGCCTAGATGTTTCGTTTTCAATACCTCGTGAACGTCGGATTAAATAACGTCTTATAAACTTTCTGTTTTTATCAAAGTATCCCGGGAAATAAAATTTGTATTTTTGGAGATAGAAATAAAATGTACGCAAGCTTAATATTTGGTAGCTATGTATGTATTAATTTTCTTCTTGATTTGGAAATAGCAAGCGGATTATACTAAAATTTCGTAGCCTTGGCTACTGGAATCTATGGATATCTGACACCATCGTCTAAAAAGACATTCCTACAGTCAAACTGAGAATAATCTCAGAGGAGTTTCTATTCGTGATGATTGAGATGGAATTTGTCATAAATGTGACAAATCTGTATACCATTTTATATGATCCTGCTGAAGACAAACAGACAAAAATTCTAATAACTATTGTTTTGGGTTCAATTGTGTTAATGAAGGCCCGTAATAATGTTTTTTCTCATATATTGTTCATGTACAGAAAGCGATCAGTTATAATTTTATTATTAGTATAAGATTTTACAACGCACAGTACCTCAAAAATAAAATCAGCTCGCTTTACATGGAATTAACGAGTCTTTAATCTCTTTTCGTGAATCAAAATACCGTACAGTACAAAATTCTACAGAAAATTCGCAGGAAAATAAATGTGTTTTCGAGCTTTAAAACCCTGTGTTTTTAACTTTCCAAAGTTAAATCGCTTATTACGCTACAATATATCCGTTGAGATATCCAAAAGCTTTAAATTGAACAAATTGGATTATTATCCAAGGAAAATGTTTGATACGCTTGTCTGTGTGTAGAAAATTCCAAGAACGTTGAAATGGCTAAGTTAAATACTATTATTTTCTTAATATCCCTAGTTAAAACTATTTTAACGTAGGAATGGGAAGTTAGCAAAAGTTTCATTTAATTCCCCGCCATGGTAAAGATCTCTGGTTAGATCACGTTCATTAGAACCTACAAAGTTTTCAGCGTGCGATCTGGGTGAATTCTTCGTCATTAGAAAAGAAAGAATACCGTTAATTTCATTTAAAAGTTCACAAATTTTTCTGTTCTTCTCTCTAGTATGTAATGGGCACTTTTTAGGTGCAATCGTAAAGAATAAGGCTACTAGACAAGTTAAGGTACACTTTATTGAATAAAAGACGTTTATTTAAAAACTGACTTTAAATTTAAAAACTTTAAATTAAAAAAAATACAAACCAAAAAAATTGTTAAATGGGTTCACTTTTTGCTTGGTGATTACAATGGTTACTAAATTTGAAATTTTGTATTAGGTAGTAATCTTAGGTTTAAAAATTTTTACAAAGCATATTCTTAACTCTTTCTTATGTTTAAGAATTTATATTCTAATAATAGATTTAGGTAATATTCAGGCTGACAGTAGGGTTCCATATGATTAAGGTTTGATCAACTACGATAACATCTCCGATTACAGAGATGCATATTGTAAAACTGCTCGAAAGACAGTAACCTTCCTTTGAGTTACTTCCTTAGCAGTTAGATACTGCTGTTTGAAAATTTATAAAATACTATTTCTTTGTTTATGAATCCCCTTTAAATAGGATTTACATAGAAGTATTGTTATAGTTTTCTCTTATTTCAATAAATAACACTTTCACGTTCTCGACATAACCAGAATACTTACATCATTAAATATAGATGAATGTCGAATGGAAGCTTTTTAATGATATCTAATAGCTACGGCTGTGGAACTGACAGTCCACTTGATGCTAAGAGATCATAATAGCTCATGGACATTTACAATTTACATTTACAAAATTTCTAACGTAATAAATGTAAACTGTAACTGCCATCGAAAGTAAGAGGAAGTCAATTTCTCGTGCACGCGTCAGGGATTCATTCACAATTAATGTTTATTTTATCGATTTTCACACGGCCGGTACAATGCATCTCTATAACTCAACTAAAAATACTTTGACACAGTTCTAAATTACTCGAGTAAAATTACCGGCGAACAACTTTGTCGTATTAATAATAACAATTGCGCTACCAAGGACCCCGGTGTTATACAAAAAGTTTTTATTTCGATAAAGTTACAAGTATTTTTCGGGGTATAGAAGTTAGAACTTTGTAACATTGAATTAATTTTTTACGCTACGGCTGCTTGTCCGTTCCGAGGCGCGTTTATTTAGTTTAGTTGCGCTTGATTAATTTTACGATATGTGTAATTAGAATAGATGGCCTTGATTTTCTGATATTTTTTTATTCTGTTATTGTAGTATAGTTTCAGAAATGTTTTTACTTAATATATTATTATACATAAATGGCTGTATCGGTAAAAAAAAATTTAAAGAAAAGTAAAGTTTAGATATACAAGTGTTATTTTGTTAAACTTTCCTTTTCTTGTTTGTTGCTATAATTTTATTATTGCTCAGTACATTGTGTATAATTTCAACGTACAAAGTACTCTGGTGTGGAACAAAATCATTATTATAAAAATGTAATTTTTCGTTTCTTAATTTCTAATAAATTATTATAAAAATGTAGTTTCTTAATTTCTAATAATTAGCTCCAGTAGGCAGTAACTTAAGATACATTCGTTACGTTCATGTCTCTACGAGCCATCATTACGATGTACATACGTCAATTAGTCACAAAATCTCGTGTTTAGATTTTTCCCTGGAAGGGGAAAGTAATAGGAGCTTTCGGGATGCAATCGGTCCTACATCCCCGTTGTTAACCGTCAAAGTTGTAATTGCGACCTTACGATTCGTTGAGCTGTCGTCACGCCCTCGAGATGTCGCTAACGAATTTTTAATACGCCAGCCGAAAATCCCTCGTAAACAAAAGCCTCGCGGGCGGGCCCTTTACAGTTTAATTGCAGGTTTAGCGTCGTTCATTAGGATATGCAGGCAGTTTTTTTAACGCGATTATGACGTCGCAGGGTCGGCGATAGCCGCGAGGGTGCGTTGGGGCGAGGAGGGTTGCGTCACGTGCGAGGTCCGCACTCCGCAGCCCGACGCATGCGAGACGGCGGGGCGCCGGCAGCGCAAGCGCGCCCCCCACTCCCCGGTCTCCCCGAGCCGTCAGTTCGTCGCTGGCCATCGCGCGAGGGCGTTCTGTTTATGTAGCGTTCAGACGCGCGCCGCGAGTGCTCTCCAAGTGATGTCGAAGTGACTAGTGCAATGCTCGTGCTGCGCTGTGCCCTCGTCGCGGCAACCCTCGCCGTTGCCGCCGCCGCCTGGCAGGAGAACGTCCGGCCCAAGGTCTTCGCACAATTAGGTGAGTGGTGGTGGATGACACGGATCATCATTGCACTGACTTCATGTTACTGAACTCTACAACCTTTGTAATAACCCTATGAGTTCGTAATAACAGAAAAGGGCTCCAACGTTTCCACCGGCTTACTCCTTATACCCAATGTTTATGTTGTTTTGTTTGATGACAGCTCGTGTATAAACATACCGTTGCAAAGTTCACACGTTTCTCTCAAAAGAAAGATGCAACCGGCTCTTCTATTGGTGTTTAACTTGAAAGTAGCACAAAATTACTGTTTTATGATATATTTCATTCAGTTGACTACGGTGAAAACTATTCGCAAAACTTAATGTAAACTGTAAACAAGTGAATGTAGAGGAAGTTACCATTCCGTGGTAAGAGAGACAATATTCACAATGATGCGTAAGTCACAAATAAATAAATGTGTTCAAAAGTTTTTATGTCTCACATGATACCACCAGGGAGTATTGGCACAATGAACAAAAATAGAATGAAAAGAAAACTACTTTAAAAAGTTTTACCAGCGTTTGGGCTTTTGAAGCAAATGTGTGATTGTCATCAGTCAAATAATTGTACTTCGATGTTTTGTTGAGTGAAGTTATTTTACAATACATAATATTTTACAACAAGTCCAAAAACAAAAAAGTCAAAATTGCTTAGATGCTTCGTGTGTACAACAAGGCACAGTCGATTTCAGTTCCAAACCGTAAACAGAATAGTTATTAGAACAGCGGCCCGCGTAACGGGTTGGAGTCACGCGAGAATGCATCCTGCAGGAATTAAGCTAGTGTAGAACTATAGACCATTGTTTCATTGTGCAGTCTGCATTGCGGGGGACGGCCACGTGGCCCTAATTAGTGCACAAAGCGAGTCAGTTTATTCTGTGTTTTGCAACGCTACGGCATGGATTAACAAGCCACCGATGTTTAACGTACCGAGAGGAAGTTTATCTAACTTGGGGATGCTGAGATAAACATTGCTATTAATGCTATTATCATGCGAATGACAGATGCGCGCTGTTTGAAACGGGAACAACCGGCGTTATGGTGTTCAATATAAATATTTGTAAAACTCTATCGCTTCTTTTCTGAGCTTATTAAACGTGTTGTGTTACGCGTTTCAGTATTGAATGGTAACAAAAGTTAAAGGCATTAAATTCAAATATCAGTTACTCCGTAATGACTTTTGTGTTGGTAGTTCTATCGATCAATAAATTAGTACAAATAGTGGATCTTAAAATACAGTTTATAAATTGCCAGCATTGATCAAATAATAACAGAGGTTGAGTTGAAACAACTACGAACTTTGATACGAACTTTACGAAGGTGCAGTCACATAAATGAAAAGTAATGGCGAATAAATGAACGCATGCTTAAAGTATCTTAGAAACTAAGCAATGTAAGGGCCTGGATACGGTTTTTTTAAAGATGAATGTTAAACGATATTTCGCAATCCTTGATATTCAAGGTACTTAGATGGAAACGAGTATTAAACACCTATGCAAAAATGTATTTTATACTTTAAGATAATTAAAATAATTGTTTATTATTGGGCATTATAGAATTGTCCTGTTTCTTTTTCTGTTCTATTTATTGCATTTGTTAAATATCTTACAAAAACAAGACAACATTTCAGAAGTTTATTTTCAACTCGGCATATTCTTTCTTAATTTATTTTTAATATAAACATCAGATTACCAACACAACCAACAATATTAAAAAGCAACAATATTAAAACGCATATGCTATTTTCAGTTTAAAGCTAAGTACAGCTATAAATGTCTAATCTAAATAATGTCAAATAAAATTGCCTGCCTTACAAAAATTCGAGATTCGTGTGCTTATAAATGTTTCTTAAGTTAGTAATATGAACTTTTAAAAGATGTCAACGAGTGAACATAAGAGGCGGAGCGCCAATGATACCAATTAAGACCCGTCTCAAATTAATAAATGACGTCATGTGTCTAGACGCGAATGTGTCGCTCGCATATCCTGCGCTGTCATGGTATCCGGTCATTGTTTTATAAGTATTCCTTTGAAATATTCATGGGTTAATTTACTATTACAATCAGATACACAAAACCCATTATCGCCAAAATTATTGTCAATGATAATAGTGTCATGTAGAGATTGTAGTGCTGGTAGGTGTATTGTATTAGCGTTAGAGTACTTTGCAACGATATGAGAGCAAAATGTATGAGGATATCGTAACGAGCTTCGATTGTATCACGTTTGTTGCTGGTATAATTTGTAGTATTAATTTAAAAGATATTATTAGATTTATCAAATATGTCGCCTCGATCCCCTGAATAAACTTCTTCAGAGTATGTGACTTTAAAAACGTGAATTCTATTAACTAGTGATATTATTAACCAGGTTATGATTGTCAAAAATAACCCTAACACCATTTCTGAATGAGGTTGTTGCATTGTAAGCTTTGATGCCAAAGCGCTCGTTGCTTAGTACCTACATATTAGGTTACTCTCTCCTGTGTAATCATTTGATTGTATATAGTTACAAATACTCGTTTAATATATTAATAGTATTATTTTACACGATAATGACATATAGATACGTGTTGTCATCTAATTATGTTGGGAGCATGAACAAGATGTTTTACGTCATTGCAAGACCGCGCATATAACTTTGATGAGTTCATATTTATGTTTATTCATATTTTTGTTTTACAGCTTCTCCTTTGTATACCGGCAACCTTTGTTTTAATAAATAAAATATTATTGTAATTCTCAACGCATGTCATCTCATTAGTTACTGATGGTTTTGCAATATTATTTTATTTTACAAAACACTAACGGCCCGTTCCGACATCGTTCGGGATCAACAATTAATTATTATACTTATACACTTTATATATAGCTTTTGTTCATCCGGAAAAATGTATTATTTAAATGGTCAAAGGGTTTTTGTAATAGCCTCTGTGGTTTCGGATATTACCTTCCGCATATCTAACTCAAAAAATTTGCACTCTCTCTTTATAACATTAACGAGTTGCCCGAACTGACTTCGTTCGAGATCAACAGTTAATTATTATACATATACACTAGATATATAGTTTATGTCCACCCGAAATAAAGTAACTTTCAAGTGATCAAAGAATTTTTGATATAGCCGCTGTGGTTCCAGAGATTACTTTTCGCATATGCACAAAATACACGTTCCCTCTTAATATTATTATTAGTATAAATATTGATTATTTTATTTCGTATATAATTATATATACGAAATAATGTATATTAAAATTATTTATATTTTTTGTTTGTAGTATTGATATACTTGGGATGAATATGTTACGGGTGAATTATTGTACAGAAGACAATAAGGTGTAATAGAGACAGTCGATTGAGTGGCGAGCCGAGTGAATTACGTGTGTAGGTGTTGTGAGCGTTCATGTTTGATGTCGGGGTATCCGAGAGACCGTGTCAACACCTCCGATAATATGATACACCAATTTCGGAGACGGTTCGAGTGACCACAGTCCGTGGTTCACATACGATCAAAGGTATCTTGGGAGACGTAAAAAGTTATGTCCTAATTGAGAGAAGTTCATTTATTACATTTACGAATGTAAAATTTTTTTGAGCCTTCGTCTTGAAATCTTTTTAATGATTAATGATAGTTCGTTAAATCTTAGCTGGTTTGCTTGTGGTTTGTGTCTGATGACGTAAAATTATTTAGTTTTAGAATTGAAACTGGTTACCTTACATGCAACGTTGATCTTATCCTTCTAGTGTCCAGGAAAATGGCTATTATACCTACTTATAATTCAACAATGGTATCGTTTTATGAAATTTATTGTATTTTACAATGATTTCACAGTAACAACGTCAACATGAATATAAACAATCTATGTTAATAAATAACGGGAGAAGTGTTCTGTTATGTCGTGATAAGTGTGTTATATGTCTTAGTTCTATCTATTTTACACCATGTTTTAACTTGTTTTCTTGTATGTCTTGTCTGGGTGACACTTGAAATTTGGACCATAGCTCAGAAGTGGATGACAATTCATGAAAATGTGAACAAAGAAGTTGAATACTTTTTAGTCCGCTATAAAAACTTGGTACATTAGTTTTTTTCGTTTATTATATAGTATACAATAAGTTGCGAGGATGCTTAATGCATTTTGTTTGATTTTTGTGTGATATTTTTGTACATTTAGTCTCCGTAATGTCAATTTGTAAGTGAATTGGTTTATTATTAGATCTATTGTTTAATCCGCGAGCCCTTACTGATCAAGTGATTAAAACAGTAAATCCAAATGATCCAATCTAGCATGTATTTTTATGCCGTTATTGCAATTCGGATGTTGTGATGATGCAGAATAAATTTAATAGACATCTGCTCTGAGGCGTATTGGTAAGTTTTATGTCTTATCTTTCAGTGACAACTCTTTTTTATTGTTGTATTTATTTTGCTTTATTAAAACAATTTATTAAATTTTAAAGTTATAGAAATCAAATTTCATGTTTGTTACTATCGGAGCTTATTCATATTAACATTATATCTGATTCGGCCATGATTTGAAAACGTTATTCGATTTTGATTCTAAAATGATTATATCATAAGACAATACAATACTATGGTCTCAACTCATTTGCCGCCTACTGCAGGGCACTGGTCCTTCACGAAATTGATAAGGCTTATAGTAAATTTAATGTGGATTGGTGGAGAAAGTTCCAGAGAAGTACAGCAGTAACTGCAAAGTGATTTTGAAAAGAAAGAAGTCGTGTGCATAAGTGTGCTGAGGACATGGTTTGTAGAAGAACGGAGAGCTCGACTATGGAAAACAGAATAAAAGTGAAATGTCCTTGATGGCAGGAGGGATATTTTGGATTAAATAATACACTGAAACGAAGATAGAGAACGTGAGCATTGCGGTGAAGATAGTGGCTACAATCTAACTAACGTAATTTATGGCCAATATTACTACAGTCGACATCCGTCTAACGGTAATAACGTGAAGTGTGCCACTGGGGAATTGTATAATTTGTATTGAGAGGCGATAATATTATCGACGAGTAGATAAACTATGACATTGTTTTTTTTTGTAAGTAGTCGACAAATGAGCAAACGAGCCACTTGATAGTAAGTGGTCACCGTCGCCCATGGACATCAGTAACAAAAGCATCACCTAAGTGTTGGCGATCGAAAAAGCGGCAGGAAACCAGTATTATTACTATTGTTTTAAATTGTAATTAAATGCTTATATTAAACTATTGGTATATCGATCCTTACGAGTAAAAAGTTTTATGATACATGATTTATACAAATCTTGCAATTAACAGTAATTTAAATTTCCTGATAATTCAACAGTTATAAAATTTGCAATATAAGAGGTTTTTCTTTTGGTATAAGTGGATTGTTGGGTATCAAGAAATTTTGTTATCATAATCTGTTGCAATCATAATTACACGTAATTATATTATTATTAAGAAACTATTTAATAATAATTCTACCTAGCAATATTAACGCAAGAAAGCTATAGCAATCACACAATTCTCGACCCCAAATTCTCATGTATTAACTGCGCGACAATATCAGGTAATAATTGCTAGATTTATTGTAATTGTATAATATATTTATTGTTCCCGATACTGTGGCTTACTAACCAGACCGGTTCCGAGTGGGCAGGCGTATTGAGCGCGCCGGGATGCTGCGTAAATTTCTCTTGATGACTCATCTGATCTCTGACTAAGGTTTCAGACCTTTGCTACTTTAATCGCCTCCAAATCATCAATTACAAATGCCGTAGTTAAACTACGCCTCTGACTACGACGTGTTTTTCTTAGTTAACTGTTAAAAGATGGTAATAAAAATATCTATAACTTGCAAATCTCTGTAAATTCTGATTTACTTGACTGATTGAGGTCATGTTCGCACAATATAAATGGATTTGTTGTGTCAAAATTAGTTCAGTTTTATAAAGTTTAATTTATTGTGACGATCCCATAGCCCAGTTGGTAGTGACCCTGTCTAGCGAGCGAGGTGTCCCGGACTCGATTCCCGGTCGAGGCAGAAATTTATGTGACAGATAAATGTTTATTCTTGGGTCATTCATGGGTGTTTGTGATGTCATATTTGAGTATGTCCATGTCACCTGCAACACAGGGAATCCTAGTGCGGGGGTCTGAGTGTGTAAACGTTTATTTATTGTTTTTTAAAATAATTTATTCTTTTTGATTAAAATAGTTTTACCCAGACAAATTGCGGAATCAAAAACGAAAATTGTTAGATCCATACGAATTGTAGGAGTATTCATAATTGTGTTACAGACGATTTTATTATGAATTTTATGTAGAACGTGTCAAGGCAACTTAAAATATATTAAGACTCTTGAGTACTATCGTAAGGCCTCTTCATCATCGTATAATTTGGGTCAACCCTCAATACATTATATAATATTTTCTTTCGAAGCAATAAAAAACATTGTACGCAGAAAAAAAAACCTTTGGGGGTCATGATATATTACTTTAAAATAAACTTTATAATACTTGTAGATTACCTTTTATATCTCGAGATTTATGGTCTGTTCGTTTTCAAAAAATCAGGTGGCCACGTTTCTCAAGTTAAATTCTTTACCGGTTATCGTGTCGTATTATGGGTTCCGACACCCCCTTTTATGCTTTAACTGCTCGGATTATGGATCGTTTAAGTGGGACCATAAAATAACAGTACTTGCTACCTGAAGAAGAAATAAATTACTTAACAGGATAATGCTTTTATATCCAGGAATGTGTACGTGTCGCGTTTTGCCTTACGGGTATTTATTGGGTCATTCGTCAGGAACCAATACACGAGGGAGCTGTTGTGTGGTTGGGGTGCATAATACTGCTATGACGCTGTGTTGTTTATGATGCGACTCTCTCGAACAATTTATTACGTTACGGTGCGGTCTGCAGGGGATTGTACTCATTTACTGACAAACCGGAAATGTCATTAGTTTTTTTTTCCATTTTGATTTCTTTTTTTATTGACGTTTGTCCGTCTATAATTAATGTTTGGTTTTATGAAACGAACCCTAATGTCAAAACGAAAAATTTTAAATTAATTTGGATTAACAAGGCCAACATACAATGTTGTATACTTTTGTTGTATATTATAGTACTTGTTCATCTGATGTCTGTTGTAAACGAGGCTAGAGGTAACTTTAGACTTGTAAATTATTGTACCGACCTGTTATATTTTTAATTATTGTGAACTACACACAATTTAATCGATGGCTGATGTGAAATATATTAACGAAATCAATATTTGTGGTTCGCATCTAAACAATCATTTTATTTACTTCTGTTATTAGCTCTTGTTGCTGAACACATCGACTGGTTATTGAACTGTTGTAGCTGGACGAACGATTTGCGTCGCGAACCGTTAAGTTTATGCAATAAATACAATCAGTCGGTGTATCGTTAATAAAAATTGTACCCGCTACGACAACCGCTAATCAAAAAAGGACAAAAGTTCAAACATTCATCGACAATGCGATCGCTATTAGGCGTGGAATGCGGTTGGGGAACAGAACAAAATGTGCTTAATGGCAACGCCGTATGGTGAGTTGTAGCTTGTATATCGTGTTGCCGGTTTATTTATTGGTTCTGAACCTTAAGTGTGTGTAAGCAGGGCATGTTATGGGTTAAGCGGGCGTGATCTGAATGGCTGAGACGGAGCTGTACGCACGTGCGTGCAGCGGACGGTGCGGGGAGGGTACTGGCGCCGCCTGGCGGGAGAGGACAACTTTATGACGACGCGATATATTGTCTTCGCCCGGTGTGGGATTTACGGTTCCTTATGGTTTATTTTTTTTGGTATGCCGATTAATTTCTTTTAGTGGATGTCGCAGTAACCCTCGGCTTGTAAAATATATCTTTTGTTCTCGCTATTATAACTTCAGTGAGTTCTGTGAGCGCTCGCCGATGGTACGGCTACTTCAGAATAGATATTACATTCCATAAATAACGCCGTAAACCGCATGTGCATGACATTTGTGCCGTGCATTTCCTTTGCGAGCTCAAGGGAAGTCTCGTAACTTTTGCGAATATGTTATGAAGATTGGCCATAAATTCCTATCCGCCAAATAACGTAAGCACTTTAGACATATTGGCTCTCATACCAAATACGAATAATAGCATGCTATTGATCGAGGCTTTCTATTCAAATCTGAGAGAAAATAGAATGGGGAAAAAGGTGGTCGGTGAATGACTGTTTTATTCAACCCTAGCTGATGAGGACATGCAAACATTGGTTTAGTAATAAAAATATTTGTCGAAATTCTCAACTCGCGATGTAAAAGGCGTTTTTGTGAGATGGCCTCGCGTGTGTGCGAAGGCTATTGTTATGCAGCTTTAAAAGCCGGATCAAAGAAGCTAATCTCAAATCCGTTGAGGGGATGCCCCATGTTTTTGATTTGATGTTAAATAGAAACAGTTACTTAAAAAAACTTGTTAAGTTTTTTACGGTTCACTAGGGGTGGGATCACCTGTCATTATAACCATCAAGAGGCTTCGAGCCACTGCGCATCGGTTTGAAGGGTGTTAAAAGCATCGACGCATGCAATTGAAATGTTTCATCATAGGATACGGTCCTATTTGAAGTCGTTTAATAATATCCATATGCTGCTATAATTATTAATATTGATCAAAATCGGACCCCCGTAGTGTAGCTTTCCGTACTGTAAATGTTTCCAGGAGTATCAATACTATATTCGTTTGGAAATTTAAAAATAATAATAAGAAGTAACTTTCTTTATCTTAAATACATGTTTTCCTTTGTGGGAGGCAGGGAGGTTCTATGCATGTATAGAAGTATATACCATCATACATTGTGTTTGCGGATTGTTACAAAATAAATGAATTATTTTATTATTTATTTATGAATTAATTATTTTATTAACAATGAATTTCCGCAAAATAACTCCTGATCATATCAAGAAGTAGGTAGTAAATAATCTATATTTTACGTTTATATTATCAAATTTCATGATTTTTAGTGTCGGAGACATTTGTAATTTTCGGGATTTACTGCAACAGTTTTTAAACCTTATATTTTAAAATTATAAAGAGCTATACGTTGTATATTGCGTTTATAAGTTGTCACATGATGCAGTTTACTAAAGTTTTCTTTTAGCTTTCTTGTTTGCTCACCTAACCAATTTACTCAAAGTTATTTGATACAGTCTGCGTCACGTCAGTCGTTCACAAACTCACAAACGTGTACCAAATATTGTCATTTTCGAATTATTAACAATTTTGAGTAAATTCCGAGAAATTGAGACAAAAATAGGGTATTGTTTTTTGTTATGACTTACGGAATCCTTTAAAAATGCCATAGAATCCGGTAACAAAAAAACTATTAATTTCAAATCGATACGTATCGTTTACGCCAATTAATTATATCTATTATTTACCTACGTATGGTGCATAAGATAGAAGAAAATATTTATCAATGCGCCACTTAGCGCAACATAATGTAAAAAACAAATAATAACAGTAAATTTTTATGAACTACGTTAAATGCTACAAATAGTAAAGGACTACAAATATATGATAACCGAATTAATTCTTCCATTCATCGACCAATGGTGACCTCTAGAAGGTTTGATGGTGCGTGCTTCAGGTCTTCAGGCTTCTACCAGTGTTAACGATTTTCCCTAAATCGTTACAGATAATTTAATTTATATTTATTTATTATTTTCATTAAACCATGGAAGACTCTTTATGTTTTAACATGTTTCATCTTTTTACCTCTAGTAGATTTGAAGAGAACTGGGCGTTTAAACAGACACGCAACTAACTTATACTAATAGATTTTTTCTTTTAATCAAATGCACAAAACTCTAATAAAACTTCCAATCAAAAGTACAAACGTTTAAAAACCCCATTACATATAAAACCTACATTCGTAATGAGCAATTGGAAATATTTAATGCGCGTCGCAATGCAATGTCCTCGTTTGCATTAAAGCTCTCATTTGAAAAGGCTAATGAATGGGTGAAGTCGATGGATTGTAAGAAATAGGCCACGAACATGCCAAAGTGAATAAAACCGCGGCATTTCCGCTACTATTAAAGTCAGCATTATACAGCTATCAGATATAGTATAACCATAGACTTCTCACATATACATAGTTCGGTTCGCTTCAACCCACAAGTATCCCACTGTGGCACAAGTCTCTCCTTGTAATTAGTGAAGCCCAGAGCGTACTTCACCATGATGCTCCAATGTTGATTGGTGGATGAATAACTGCTGAATCCAACCGTTAGAAGTAAAATTTTTAACCCATTTTTTTAATTTAATACATATTTTATTATCTACAGTTTTTAGTAACGATCTTAGTATTATCAATTGAACGTTATAAAAAATATCTGTTAGGAAAAAATAATACTCAAACAGAAAAATATACACTTTTTTCCGATGAAATATATTTACGTAAAAGGCAAAATATTGGATAACGACATTACAGCATAAAGACCGCAGCATACCGCTTTAGGCATTACGCCTACATAATCTTATTGGCTAATTAAAAGCACCAGCCGTATTACTTTGCCCACCGCAATCAACTTACCTACGTATTACGTATTATACTAATTAATTTATTAAGCTAACTTACCTACCAGAAGCAAGTTGGAGAGCTAGCTTTTCATCAAAACGAACCTACCAATGTACACACACACTCGTATCTTGCCGCCACAATGAGGGTTGGCTCTTGACCATGCAGTCGGGCCAACGTTTATTTAAAGGCGTTACTTATGCGTATCGCGACATATCCTGAGTACCCGTATCGCAATACAATTGTACAACTATACTTGCTGAGCTACATTACAGTATTTGTGAATAAGCGTAGATTCTGTAAGACGAATGATGTTACAATGCATGTAATCAGCCCTGTAGATGTAGCCCGTAATAAAGCGTTACTGCGTTCCCATTCGTCGAGAGGCACATTAAAGCTCTCATTTGAAAAGCTCGATGAATGGCTAGAGTCAATGGATTGTAAGAAGTGGGCCAGTGACATGCCGTCGCGTCAATCTCGACAGGACTGACGTAGGAATGACGCCCGAGCTTTCCATAATCTAGTGACTAGTGTCATGTCGAGTAAAACTTTGATTTAATAGTTTGACGCATAGATGCTTTTAAAACCGTATAACAAGCTTAGAACTTCTGGACGAATTTGCGTGCGTCATAATCACAAGTAACTGAAAAAGTTATAATTGCACAGCTTCTTCTGAGGAATCGAGATAAAAGGTATGTATAAATTAACCTCTCTGCTGTATCAATACGCGTGTGTGAGCGTATTTGTGTGTATATTGTGTATATTATTGAAAGAGAAAAAAAACATTGTAACGTAATATAACATAGAGGGAAGTATACGGTTGACCTCAAAGCCATAACATAGTATAACGTTGTCTGTAATAATTTATACGTAACAATTTAAATCGTACTTCAGGCTTAATGTTAATAATATTTATATTTAATATGTCATATTTGTTCTCCATTAAATTAAGCGTTCCGCAGTGACTTCCTCATTTGCAGTACGACGCATTAAATTCTCTTTTGAAAAGCCCGATGAATGGGTAAAGTCAATGGTTTGTGAGAGATGGGCTACTGACAAGGCGCCAACTGAACCCGACGTCAAACGCCATACACGTGTTATGTAACGGTATGTCTAATGTAAAACTTTGAGCCTATTATTATTTAAGAGTTTTTTTGCAATATCTCGAATATAAAATATATCTTGAATAAATCAAATAATATTTTTTTATTTGTATATGTTACATATTTCATAAATATTTATAGGTTTAAATTGAATGAGTCAAGTCAAATAGGTTATTAAAAAAAGAGGCACTGACGAGACGCCAAGTGAATTTCCCCTTGGATACGCTTCATACATATGTATTATATAATGCTATTATCAATGTCAAACTCTGTGTCTTAATGAGTTTATTTATAAGTTTTTTGTAAAATTTGAATCACAGTTCTATTTATGGTAACTATAATGAATCAAAACAATCAGAAATGGGCCAGTTACGAGGCGCAGATTTAGTTACTTATGAGTTTTTTGCAGGGTCATTAGTCAACTAAGGCTCATACTGCGGGTTTCAAATTGTGACATATTGTGGGTTTCAATGACTGAATTATATGTAAAAATTATGTGTGGTGGCGATTTGATTTTGTTCAGTGAGCCAGGTGGTTTCACAATGCATTGCTAACAAAGAATCGCAATCGCAGCCAGTGAGCGTGTGCTCGATGCAAATTTAATATGAAACGAGGGTAGTATGAAAGTCGATTATGATACATATGACTTGCAAGTTGAATGTTGTATGGAAAGGTTTTTAGTGAAAGGGGTTGTTTCAAATATGTTGTATGTGGTATGTTGGTTAAATTACTTGGAAATTATTAAATACAAGCATTAATTACCTTAATGTAAAAAGCTGTGATAAAAGTTTTCTCGAAATTTAACCTGTTATATTGAACATTTTTGTTGGCATTATGGACGTAATTACTGAAGATATCTACAACCACGAAAGAAACGTAATATGAGTCTTTAATGTCTAACCCTATCGAAAATTTAATTTAATGGGTAAACGCCACGAAAATCGTGGTTATTGCGGCGGACAAAGATTCA
Organism: Megathymus violae; assembly: GCA_003671415.1. Lineage (NCBI taxonomy): Eukaryota > Metazoa > Arthropoda > Insecta > Lepidoptera > Hesperiidae > Megathymus > Megathymus violae. The sequence continues at coordinate 4,673,749 of PDGT01000017.1, read as the reverse complement.
AATTCTAAGTCACTTATGTATTTTTACGCTTCAATTTTTTTTGTCTTATACTGTGAGTTACTAAGGTAATTGTTTTAATCCCTCATCGTGTAACATTAATTTGTTAGTATATGTACCCAAACTAAATACAGCAGGTGGTACAACAATGCAGTTCCAACAATGGACTGCAGCTAGTTGAGTGCATACAATGAAATGGGGTTTGTACAGCCCCGCTACGCTGCAACTTATCACTTTTTAGTTATTGACTTCTATAGCCGAGTTTGTGATGACCCGTCCGAGTACCCCTGGGCTCAGGCCGGAGAAGATGTGTTTTTGCACGAGTTATGTCCCGTATGTACGTTTTTGTGTGTACAATTTTGTAGATAATTACAACTTTTTCCTGCAAAAAAGTTTAACATGTTGGAACAAATTATGACACAATATACTACATTTTATATACAGAAAATATACTATTTTTCTAATTATTGTATCGTGGAAATTATTTATTGTACTGGACCTAACCGGTATTCACTATTTTGTGTTTTAAAACCAGTGTCAAGTTCAGTAAGTGTAGACGTCATTACTATCGTGTATCGTGACATGGCACCTAAGAATAATACGAACCACACGTAAATTCGACACTCTTGATACAATGGTCGCGATCGTCATGTTTGTTCGTTGGTTGTGGCACATATAATACGCTTCACTACAGCCCGCCATCGTTCTCTGCTCGCTCTTCTCGTGCTGCGATGCACATGATCGGTAATAGCCGGCTTGATTTGGTCGATCCAACGTATAAGTGATATTCCGCGTGGTTTAGTGCCTATTACTTTATAAGACAGCAAGACGGTTTATGGCCTGGCTGCCTCGTCTCTAAACGTGATCAACGAAAGTCAGTATGTGATTCTGTGAAACATTGATGGAGGCTGCTTCATGCCGAGTTCTTGTGGCACGGCGATGTATGGGCCAAAGTCGGTCTTTGATACCCTAAGCATTCTTCTCCAGCAACACATTTCTAGGATGTCTATCTACTTGTCGGGTGAGATCTATACTAATAGTAAAATTTTATCGGGGGTGAATTTGTTTATGGATTATTTTTAACAGACTAAAAAGGAGGAGGTCTCAATTGGTTTACATTTTTTTGTTTCTTACATCAGAACTTTGTCATCAATTAACCTGTTTGGAAAATTGATTTTTGAAGTGAAACTTCTTTAGAATGGTTGTGATTTCAAACCGGATGCAACGGAAAAAACGATAGGTAAAAGACACAAATACAACTTAGTGAGCCAGAGCGAGAGAGCAAATGTCGGTGTGTATGTATATTGCCCACTGTTTAATACTTGCTTGTATTTAAGCATTTAACGTGTGTTAGTATATGTGAAAAGTACGTGAGCTAATTCTACTGTACACTGTATGCGGCTGCGTATTACAGCTTTTTAGTAAGAAGTCAGCGTGGTGTGTTATTATTTAACAGTGTTTGTGAGTATTTTTATATCTTGTTGTGCTAAATAATAAATTTTATAAAGATGCCGAAAACTAATGCCGAAATGTGTCGTCAATACCGACGCAAAAAAAATGAAAATAAATGGTCATATATATTCATCTCATTCTTTTGTCGATTTACTGAAGTTTCACTTCTATCGTGTGTGAATCGCACATACATCTTTTTTTTTGTTTGAGAGGATTTATTTCCCGTTGGGTCCCACTTAAATTTAAAAAAAAAGTACCACCTCGAACTGTGAAAAATAGGAGATGAAACCAACAAATTCACCTTCTTCAAGTTGAAGTTGATCTTTTTGTTAATTTGTTCAAACATTTCATGTATGAAAGCTTTCCGATCTGTAAATGCTACATGCATATGAATAGATTAAGATGATATTTATTTGTAAGTCAACAACAACGACACAATGATGAAATAAATCTTTGATACAAAAATATATAAATATTTTTGAGAGAGTCCTATTTGTAAACTTTCGTATATGTTTCCCTCTTCATGTGTAGTGGTAATAAATATGTATACGTATGAGTGACGTAATCTTTTATAGATATCAGTTCATTGAGCAAAACGTGGGCGTTAGAAAACTGTTTATTTTGGCCATATTTGACAAAAACATAATCCTCATAGAACAAAGATACAACACAATCGTTTTACACGGTAGTTTTTGCACCAGATGTTCATATTATGTACATTCAAGAGGTTATTTTTTCCAGGTTCAATGACCTCATTTTAAATGTTACATTGTTGATATTTGTAAATAACACCGCGGGCTTGTCGCGTGAGAGAATTTTATTAATACCTTTTTGTACTGCGATCGAGAAATGAATTGTGTCTGCCAATATGATCGTATCTCTTTCTTTCTTCTTCTTTCTTGGCCGACAATGCATCAGTAATGCCTTTGGTGTTAAATGTCCATGGGCGACGGGGACCACTTACAATCAGGTGGCTCGTCTGCTCGTTTGTCGGTTATTTGCATAAAAAAGCTAGACAATTATATAGTACAGTAACAATAATAAACAACAAAGTCTGTTGATCGGAATGCGATGATCTCAAAAATGACTGCAGTGCGGTTTTAGTAAATAATTACAATTATGTACGAGAGAAGTTTATGTGTATAAATTATGAAGTTTTTCTGTAGTTTGGTCGACAATGATAATTGTCAAGTACATTAGAAAGAGGGATCACCGTGGAAGTAAAGTAGAATCAGAGAGAAAACGAAATAAGAACACTAATAGAAACAACTGAGAAAAAGAAGAGAAAAACATTATCGACAGCAAAGTAAAAGGAGAGAGTGGGAGAGGCAGGTGAATTTTTTTGAAGCAGATAAAAGAAAAGGCTGGTGCTATGTCGTAAGAGGAGCTAAAGGCTCTTGCTCCATAGAAATGGCGAGGTAGGTTTCCTCGGGTCTGCCCAGAGTACGGTGTAGGCATTAAACTAGAGTAGAATGTAGAAAAAATCCATACATTTATTAAATATCTTTGGACCACTTACCTGGTCGAAGACGAACCTGACCGATAATAAACAGTAATATACAATAATACATGGTATATTAAATAATACGTAGAATATTATGCAGATATTTTCTATTTTGGTAGGTAAATTGTACTGATTGCAGAACATTATATTACAATGTAATATAGTTATATTTGAATAAAAATAATTTTGGTTTTATTACAATTTGTTATACCTATATTATCTTAATATACATATCTCATCGAATCTTAATATAGTTGTAGACACATTATTAATATTAAAAAAAAGTGATAATAAAAATAGACAATTTTGACTCTTAAAATTACCTACAGATATCACTGAGGAATACTGAAGCCAACGTGTTGGCTTTATGCATAAAGCTTTGGATGCTTCGTAAATAGAAACGTCCGTTTGCCTAGAGGCACAGGTCTTTAAACTACCGTTCGCCAAAACAAGTCCTAGCCAATCAAAGAACGGAAACATAACGGAGCGAAGGAGTTGGGTATATTTAGTGTCCTTAAAATAAACAGGAGCGTGCCTTACACTTGAACTTGTGTCGGGTTCAACGACCGATGAACGACGCCTCGCCCGATAATTTGTACTTTGTTACTACTACCGCCAGTAGTTTGGAATCGTTTGACAAAGTAATTGCACTTTTTAGCTTTACTGGCCATTGATAACTTATAGCGTTTTATCTTTATCATTGAATTATATGTTAGAGATTGTTCTGATGCAGTTTGATGTGTTTTAAATTGGTAAGTGGTTGAAAACGGTTTTTTTTTTAATTTATCGATTTCTATTTTCTTAAGCTGCGTGTATTTATGGAATAAACAGGGCCAGCTATATATCGGCCATTGGGGCTCACTCGAGTGGTATCTGTGTCTTTCATTTCCAAATTTTTCAGAAAAGGGGTATACAGTTTAAATAAAATTTGGTGCATAATTACATATATTTACTCTAAATAAATGAAATTGAACTTTGGAGGTTTATTTTGCGTGGAAGAAATAAACAAAAAAATTGAGGTTAGTATCATTCGAAATTTATAAATCAGGGTGCGACGGACATAACCTTTTACTTACTTACTGTAAACTGTCTGTAATGCTAATGATTTACAAAATTATATGATCAATGTGACAAAACGATAGGTACAAAAATATATAGAGATGTTATTATATTTTAATTAGTGGACCTTCGACGCTTCATTGACTTATATCTATCTCTCTAGATTAGCGATCGGCGTTAAATAAAACTGTAGTTCTATAACTGGTTACTACAGGCTATGTTACCAAAAACATTGGACACTGAATCCAAGGTGTTATGCTACTTGTATTCAAATAAAATAAAAAAAGGTTATGTTAAAAATTATTTATTGAATACAAGATTTATCGTGTTGAAATTGGCTAGTCTGCGCGCAGTTTAATGAAGATCAGAGAATCCCAAAGTGGGCGGTATCGACCTCTTGGGGTCGAAATCGGTTTCCTAGGAGTCGACATAAATGAAAACAGATTTTGGGGGTCCTCGAGGTCTAAAAATCGAACCCTATTAATTAACACAAATTCTTATTTAAAACTTGCAAGATTTTGTATAAGAAAAAGGATTCATTTTGGAAAAGGGGTCTTTTGTCCAAAATAGTTTAGAAATCCCTGAAGTAGATTTGCCTGAAGCGTGGTAGTAAAGTTCGTTACCTGTCTGGGTAGCTACTACCTTCTTTAAATATATTTTAGAATGAATGAAACAAGGGGCTTCATCACTCTCTTTTTGCTAGGTAAAGGTTCTTGATGCTGTTAGTTTTAGGAATATCCATTGAAAAACGTATCAATTTCTTATTCGGTAACTTTTTGTATTAAACAGTATGAAATTATAGAGTGATATTTTATGGCATATAGGTACGAGCTTCCTTTTCAGGCATTCCCAGAGCGCTATGATATTAGTTCTTCAAAAAACCTATAAAATGAGCTCTTCTCTAGGGCTGCAGTTACGGTGGTGTTGTCTATGTCCATTGGCGACGGTGAACCATTTACCATCAGGTGGTGCGTCCGCCTTTTAGTCTTTTAGTCTTAAATAAGTGGGCAATATTTTCCAATTGATATAAAAAACTGACAAAAGGAATAATTTTGAAGTAGGTAATTTAGTTTTGCAGGCAGTCAACCGGCTGTTAATATCCATTTGCTTTCCTTACAACCGGGTAATACATCGTCTGTGGTAGGAAAGCGATTTAGTTAATAGCTTCTGTATAAGGAACTTCACTTACGCTATTACGTTCACATGTCATTAGACGGTATACCAAGCCTTAGTATTCCGTTTTAGAGCTAGATTACAAGTTGCATTAATAAAACGTTAATTCAAAGTTGTATTCATCTATGTTACACGGATATATACATATGTTACATAGCTACATAAAATTGTTCTTTCTATTATATTATATTATCATATTCGTAAGACCTACTGCAATTCTCATATTACTTGTTCAAATCAATTTAATATATAAGTTGTCAAGTATGAAATGGAGCAAACTTCATGTTATTTATTTCAATCGCACATAACTTCATTCAGACGCCATATTGTTTCATAATTTGTTTTTTGTGTAAAAGGTACATCTTTTCTTGTTTCTACTGCATATTGTAAATTGAAAAAAAAATACAATAGTTTTTTTGTATAGGCCATTAAGTGAGACCATGGAAATCAGCGAAATTCTTGTTTTGATGAAGTATGAGTTCCACCGTGGAGCCACAACACGGCAGGCAGTCGCTAATATCAATAGTGTATTCGGCATTCAAGTGGCTACAAACGGGACTGTAGCTCGTTGGTTTACAAAATTTTGTTCAGGAGATTTCGACCTGTCTAATGAACCACGTGGTCGACCCAAGACAGGTGGATAATAAGGTGGTGCACGAATGACCGTGTCAAAGCTACAGGAGTTGAAGTTGGAAACTCTCCATCACCCACCGTACTCGCCACACCTTGCCCCGACAGACTACCTTTAAAATTTAAACAACTTTTTATCTGGAAAAAAATTCAATTCCGCACAGGCTGTCAAAATGGCATTTCAAGAATTTATCGACCCCCAAGATCCAGGCTTCTATAGCAAATGTATAAATGAGTTACCTTTAAAATGGCAAAAGTGTATCGAAAAGGTGCCTACTTTGATTAAAAATAAGAAGTTTTTTTCGGAAAAAAATCGAATTCAGTTATGTGCATATTGTTTGCAGCATTAATAAAATCAAGTAACATAATATTTGGTGAGTAATATTATCAAATTTTTCTTTTAGTGTAATAAGTAATTAATATTAATTTGTCCACGTGAAGTAACTGATTTATGAGTAAATTTTATTGATTTTAATTTTCGGCTTTAGGAAATCTTTTATGTTATTTAGTGTTGTTCTTTGCACATTTAGAATTGTGAGAAAAGATGTTACAACACTGGCCACTCTAGGTACGAAAATCCTAAGCTTTAAAATGTTCATACATGGAACTGAAATTACATACGAGCACGTTATGCCTTCAACCACTTTACTTTGTTACTTTAACTCTTGTAACTGTTTCGCGAGTGTCTGAAAACATTTTGATATTATATTGGCTCATTTACACTTTGTAGCCGCATAATGAATACTACAAATCTATATGTAATAATCATCCAACTGTAATGGCGTCAAACATCGGATAACCTCGGACAGAGATGTCGGCGGAAAGTTGCGAAGTTGCCAACTAATCCAATGTCACTAAGGAAGTAAGTAAGCGTAAGTCAACTTGCTAACAGGAAGTATATGAAGTTATGCGCCGCTGAACTTGGCGTGAGCTCATTAGTTATATCGTTATCTTATAACAACTTTATCTTTTATACCATGTTGTTGTCATCCGAAAGATAAATTACGACTTAGCGCTAACATCACATTAAAAACAATGGTATAGACATGAAAATATCAGGAAAATTCCACTTTTTAATACGCTTTTATTAGCTCGGGTTGTATCTATGTATGTATGTATGTAACGGAATCTTTGAGCTTAATTTTCACTGGTTTCTAAAAGTCTGATCAACTTGAAACTTTGCACACATATCAAGGGCCGATGACAATGCAATAATTTGATAACAGTTTCCCATTATCCTTATTAGGATGGCCAGGATTCATAAATTCTTTTTTAGATCCTCTGTAGGTGAGTGAGAAAGATAGAGCTAGCGCGCGATCTGCGCATGCCTGCACTTCCAGTCAGAGTTACTCTTACTGGTTTCTGGAGTCTACGACTTACTCTTTCGAACTTGCTAGGGGACGCGGTATTGCTCAACGGGGACCAAAATGTCTTTAGGATAGTTGCATTCTAACCTTGTTTATTCCTTACACATGCGTGGGTACTAATAAGTCTCATAAACGCAAGTTACTCTATTTAATATTCATATAAGATGTTATATAATAACCGTGATTTATAAAAGCTTCTTATTAATTACAATAAAATAATCAGAACATAAATTTTGAAATTATTTTACAGAACAAAATTCGACAAGTAAATAAGATATTTATCGTGATCAAAATCTTTTAATTAATAATTTTATTGATAAAAGTACAATCAACGAAAATGAATTAAAATAAATAATAGTTTAAAATAAATAATAGTTTAAAAAAACTAAAAAAACACGCTTTTATTGCTAATTGAACTAAAAAGTTGAAAATAATTTTTAATTACAAAGAGTCTTTATTACAGTAGTAGAAGGTCGGACAATCAATCATAATTAATTACCTCAAATAAACATTATAATAAAATTTAAGTTATTAACAAAATAATTCAAATCAAAGTAAAAAGCGTGGGTTGCATTTTACTTCATTTTTATAACTTTTCTCTCATAGATAGTTGCCAATAGAATGATTGTGTCATATTTAATATATCGAGCACCCCACGCTTTTTTAACGCTTTTTTGAACAGGCTCCATGCATGTTAACTAGCTTTTTTAAATAGAAACAACAATCGATACAGAAAAAAAAGTAGTACGTAAAAGTGTTTGTTCTAAACAAATCAACATCCTACTGTTATTTTACGGAAATCCATTGTTATGTTATTAGTATATATGCTTGGGCACCTCTTTAAGGGACGGCTTAGTGACGTAAATTACACTTTTGATAATTATTTCAATAATGGTAAACCGTTTCTTTGTAGTGCAGCGCTCTGAATATTTCAGTGAATTTGGAACGCTTAAAGCATTATCAATTCAACTTTTCGTTTGAACTCGGATTCCATGCGGCGCTAGTTGGACTTTATCAATTATTCCTTTCTAAATTGTTATTATTCCAAAATTAAACCGTTCCATCTATAACCATCTAAATTCGGGAGGCTTGAATCCATCTTATGGCGATTTTTTAGCTCTATCTTGGGACGGGTCCTGGTTTCGTTTCTCTGCCGGAGGAGACATTTATATGACCTTCTCTGATGATCTGAGGATCTTAGATGTCTGTGATGTCTAATTTGCGTGTCATCATGCCACCTGAAGCACAAGGAATCCAGTGCAAGGTTATGTGTGAGCGTTTAAGAATATGAAAATTTTTAAGAGACCTTTCTTGAGTTCAAACTTTTTGTTCTGTACTCATGGATGACGCCTTATAACGAGATGTGTCATAAACAATCTGGGTTCATAACCATCGCTTTCTCCATTGTTCAGATGTCCTACGAGCAGGGGATGGCTTGGACTCAAAGATGGACGACGACGCCCTTTACATACCACACCTGTACCTTCAATGTGTACCACCAATCAGATCCAAAATCATTTACAACTCCCGATAATATTATTATGGCAAAGAGCGAAAATGAACGTTGTAATAAAATGGTATCCAAATTAGAAAAGTTCTGAATTTCAAACACGAGGAAATGCGGAATTACGTTCAGGTATCGATACTAATCCTCGATAGGGAAACGACAACGTGATTGCTTTGTGATTTTCTCCTTTTAGATTCAAATACTCATTATTTCCGTATTGAAAATTTGGACGAATTATGGTTTTCTAGTGTAATTAATACTGAAAGCGGAGCGAATTTTCAGCGAAAAACAAATTTGCAAGATTTTTTCTAATATTTTAATTACCTATAGGGTATTCTGTTCTGTATTTAATTTTTTTTCCTAGTATAAGTAATTTTGGGTACAATTAGATGGATGGACAATTTTTGAGCACTTGAATTTCAGCTTTCTTGATTACTAAACTAATTTATTAAACAAATATGAATGAAAAATTCATATATATATTATATTATATATAATACTGATAATATAATCCTTACGCGAAGGCTTACCTTACGCGAAGCAGGCTGGTTTCTGTCGCATCTTACGACACGCTGTTCTTCCAGCATGGCATTGGGGGGGTATTCTAGGCCACCCCAATACGGCCAAAAGTATGCTTCGCAAACAAAAAATTTAACTGTTAGTTAATATTCAATATGGTAGAACTTTAATTGATATTATAATAATTAAAAATACCTTTATTAAAATTCCATCCTTAGTACGGAGTCGAAATTTCTAGAGTTACTTCTGGCTGAAGGGCTTTATGAATATGGCTTTTACGACACATGTCGTATGTAATTCACCGGTTTAGTTCCCCCGGGGATTCTAACTTAGTGGTTGTTCCGTAATAATCTCTCCGGCGTGATGAATTTCTCCAATAATATCCTACCGTTTTATAACTTTATTTATATTTACTTGTGTATTTTATATACATGCAGGCATACCATAATACATCATACTCATAAATTCTTGAGGTACATGAGATTAATATAAATATCAGATATCAATTAATTATTTGTATATGAATAAAATAAGTTTATTTTAGTCGACAATTTCGATTTCATTCATCGTAAAACTTATAATGGCAATTAACATGATGTAATCTTCTTTTTTGGTGAGCAGCAATTCGCTATCGCTTCTGATATTTTTATAAAATAGTTATCAACTGAGTTTAACTTCGTTGTCAGTGGTCAAGAGTGGTCGGATGGCAGTCGGACCGGGTTACAGAAATCGGTACGTAACGATTATTGGATGCTCGGTTGTTTGTACAATGTCAGAAAACAAAATATCTGATGGCGGTGCAAATTGAAAATTATTACTAGCAAGTCGCGTAGGCTTCGTTTGGGTTCAAAAATTAACGATATCCTATGAGAATCTTCAGTAATGTACCTTTTGAATGATAAAAGATTTTTTCTAATAGCCGTGGTCTCGATGATTAGTCTCCGCATCTACACAAAGGGAAGAAAACCTCACGCTCTCTTTTTAATATTAGTATTGATTATAGATATTCTTTTTAATGAATTCAGTTATATTAAAGTCCATTGAATGAAACATGTAGCTGATAGTTAGACGTCAATTTTTTTATAATTTTAAGGTAACTTGTATTAATTCGGTTAAGTATTCGTAGAATTTAATTTTTTACGTCAAAAGCCTGCAAATGAGCCGTTTACGACCTTAATAAGTCGTAAATTTAAACGTCAATACAAAATTTTATTGATGACATACCTAAATAATCGATTCTTTATTTAATTTTACAACGATTTAAATCGGCTGTTTTAAAAAATGACTATGCATAATTAATTGTTATATATTCGTATCATGTTAATTTATTCCGTCTAAGCTTATTTACAGTATTTTGATCTTTTTAATGTTAGCGCATTTTTTTATTGGTGGTAATTAAAAAAAAATGTAACGGCCAATATAACGACCGAAATAAAAGTAAAACTTAATTTACTCAAAGACCAATTAATTTCAAGCTATGACCGTAGTACCCACTTAAAACGTACAACACGCGCAAATGAAATTTGATCGTGTGCTTTAATAATTAGGTTTCAAATTGCCTGAGGAGTTTCATATAAAATCCAATTCCCACATGAATGATCGCGGCGGAGTGGGGTCAAAAGTTGAAGTTGGTAAAAAATCGGCCGCAGCTGTTGGGCACATGGCGAGAGAATCCGTGATGGAAAAACGTTTAATAAAACTGAGAGTTCTCTCGTTCATTTCTTTAACTTCAATATTTTTTCGGCGAAAAGTGCGAACGAGCGGCTATTGAGTGTTTGTAACTTTGAATGGCGTGTTGATATTTTACGCGTAGTGTCAGCCTGTGCCAATAAACTAACAGGTAGTAAACTAACCTACCTGTTTGACTGTCTATCTGTTTTAGACGAGCGACGAATAGCGGTTTTATAGTAAAGAAGATCACGATTAAAGCGATGTGTTATCTTTTTACTTTTTAGATTAGAAAACCAGTTTTAGTTATTTCTAATTTACATTAATTTTTAAGATTTAGATGGCAGAACTAACATCAATGATTTTCCGATGCGTTTTAGTTATTAATAAGATTTGTTATTAAAATGTATTTTAGAAGTAAAAAGTTTTAGGTGCATCACGCACATTTTTTGGGCAGTGACCGAAATTAGACTGTCAGTTTGGGTTCGCTGATGGTAACGCTGAATCTGACAAACTCTGCTATAATAGACTTTCTTGTTTGTTGAAAATATATTAAAAAAATACAATGTGCCCCAATACAGAGTGACCTTCCGGATTTTTTTAACATTTGCACATAAATATTAATAAATAACAATAAACTAGAGGTCCTATCTGTTTAGTTTTTTATTGGAATTTTTTTTGTTAGAGTCACCTGACTTATTTCACTATTTTTATGATTTTTTTTTGTGTTTATAGTTTCTACCATTCTGTTTTTTTATTTATTTACTAGATTTTAACACAGTTAATCGATTCAAGGTAATTAGACGTATCCAAAATTTTAAGATAGATTCTTCTTTTTTTATTTTTTTCAAAAAAAGTTTCATAAATGCCCATTCCACATTATTCTTATTCACGATATTATTAAATTACATGATATCCCCTATAAAATTTAAGAACATGTTTGTACCTATCTCAAACTTGTCACGAAATACAAACTCTTAAGCAAGACAAGAACTCGAAAGGTAACGAAGTCGGCAATTAAGTGCCCAATTTAATATCTTAATATTAAACATATTTCTTGCTACGTAATAGGATAATTTTTTATTACTGAAAATAAAAAAAAACAAGTGTAAAGCTAAATAAATTATTAGTCAAAAAACCAAAGCGATAGGACCTGTACTTTATTGTTATTTATGAATAGTTTTGTGCAAATATCCAAAAAACGCCGGCCGGTCACTTCTCGTTGAGGCACATTGTATATTAAAATATATTAATTTATTTTTAAGTATATTTTTTGTCTCATTAGAATAAACTTTTTCGTTATTGGTTATATATATTTTTGGGCACATTTCCTGTAGTACTAACAAAATCATACTGTTTAAGAAAGGGAACGTTGAAAAGTTGACGATGATCCGTGAGCAGTATCCTTTATAATTTGGATATCTTGTTTCCTCAAACGTTTTGGGTTTTACCTCAAAAGGATGAAATAGATAAATTCAAAAGTTTACAGTGAACTTTACTCAACAAGATTCGCAAGTCTCTGAAGGGTTCTCGGAGAGTATCGATAATTACGTACTTCTGTTGAAGTTTTATTTGCTTTGTGCTGAAATTTGTGTACTGTTCTGTTTTCTGTATGTTTCAATTTAGAACTTATGAGAGATGGCTACAGTTGTGCGGAATGTCGAAAATGAATCCATTTTAATGTAGCTTTAAGATGTTTTCAGTCGTTTATTAAAATTTAATGACTTTGCCGTCCCATAAATTGAGTAGAAGTTAAATGAATATTCCGGAATAAAATCTAAATGAGGCCAGAATAAGCATCAGATGATCCATTATTCAAAAGGTGAAACAGTGAAGGTGTGTAAAGCACAATTGTCATTTCGATGTATGTGTAAACCATCTTGCATCGCTTAGTACATTCTTTTGTATTTTTTAAGTATTATGCTTTGGCATCATTAGGTAGGTATCATTTAGAAGAATTCGAAACTGTAGTGAAATAAAAAAGAAATAAAAACTAATTACTTTCGTTGAGAGCATGGAATCTAACAAAAGAATTCAAGCCAAGCCAAAGTGGGGAAAGGAAGTAGTTGGATGATCTGCGGTTGATAGAAACAGTGAATCGAATGACCTTGCTACCTAAAATTGACTGTTTTGAGGCCCATCACTGGTTTGTCTGTTAATCCCGGAAAAATTAAATATTATTGTAGTTACCAGATAGAATGAGAGGCAACGTAAATTATTGTTAGACCACTTGCAATATTTGTGTAAATAAAAATGAAGAGAATGTGCACTATGCGCAGTAAATTTAAAAATATTCCAGTAGACTATTTCATTGTATGTTTCAATCGGCCTGTTAGTGATACTGCCTGTTAAGTGAAGGATTTCGGTTCAGTTCCCTCCCGAAGAAATCAGTTTGCCTAAACATTGTGTGTTCTCGAGTCTTCACTTGTTTGTGTATGTCTACGCCACCTGAAATACAGCAAAACCTACAGTGGTGTGAATGTGTTTTCATATACCTGAAATACAGCAAAACCTACAGTGGTGTGAATGTGTTTTCATATTTGTTAGGATTGAATAATGAACATTTACAGTAATTTATTTTATACACCACCATTCGCAAACTTCCGTGTCATTTGCCCACCATTTGGCAACTGTTGTCTATTTGCTTTCCTCAAATAACTTGAACGTAGATCTTAATTACGGTCATCCGTCCTATTTGATTGGGCCCCGCATTGTTTGTGTAGCTACTAACAGGACAATTGCACTTGCATTTAGTCACGGCTGTCCCAGGGTTAATAGCATCTACTGTCTTTCGGTCCGTTGACTTCCCATGCGTATTGTCGAGTATTGGGATAAGTATTACTTCACATATTGTGAACGTTTGTTACTCTTGTTAAGTGTCTCTTAATGGGTTTGCGGAGTTGGTAGGATAATGAAATTAATTGTACGAAACGAGATGATACTTTAGAAAGCTCAATCCGAAAATAGGTAATTATTTTGAGTTTTGTGAAACTCTAGTATTGAGCGAAAAAACCGAAATAAATACCATAATAAATGAATATTTTTCAAATTCACACAATTAGAAAAACATATGCCTAATAGAATGCAGGTGCTATTTTTAAACGTAGGGTGTAGGTTTAATGAAGTGAAGCTAGGGCGAAATACAAATTTAAATTTACAAAAAAATCATTCCTGTTATACATATAATGTTACAGAAAATTTGTACTTTTTGGAATGTTTGACCACATTGTAATATGTGTTTGACATTGACAAATTTAAATCATCCGCATTTTGTATATATATATATATATGTGTCGGAGATGGTCATTAGTATAGACGTGAAACGAAACTCAGCACGATATCCGAGTGATGGCAGCACCGCCGCGATGACGTATGTAGATACTCGGCTAACATCGTGCTACAACAGAGCCTAGCTAGTGGAGTGACGCCGGATGGTGCCACAGTTTACATTCTGCAGTCGAAGTGATGGGTCTCTTTTCGTAATTGAGAAGCCTATGATGGTGGTTATTTTGATCCTGAATTTTTGACGAGTACCAATCCCAGGGTCGAATATCACCCTCATCAGGGTCGAAGGTCGAAGGTCGAACATCAGGTCGAATATCAAAAGTTGCTTCACTGGTGGTCACCCCTTCAAGTGTCCAGTAACCGAAATTGTTTAACTTGGTCGATGGCTCACGGTTCTCACAAGCTTGATGACTGACCGCTTTCTGTGAGTACCCAACAAACGCACAGATGGGTCAACTTGTACGTGATCACTGTCGCCAATGTATATACCTAAGTAGGACCGAAGCTTCAGTGACGGATTCAGTCAAGCAAAATGTTGAATAACCGCTTTGTAATTTTCTAACCGACACAACAGCAGTACATTTTGAAATCCTTACTTCAATACTTTTAACATACTAATATAAACCTATCTAGCGATAGAAATCAGTAATACAATGTCCTTGGTTGAGCTTTAACTAAGCTTCGTATTGATGAGGTTTCATCCTGGTTTAAGTGTGCTTAAGTTAGTTAAGTGTTAATTTGCTTATGGTAATTTGATCACCTTTGTGATACGTGTCCATAAGTGTGCGTGACAGTGAATAATTATTTTATTAGTAGTCGGATTTGGTTGTACGCTTGAGCCTGTTAATGTGAGGTTTTAATTTTTTTTAACTTTGTTGTCAAAATAAATTTTCATTGTCTTTTCTTTCAAACTTGTATGGTCGCAGAATAGACAAAATAGACGTTGTTTGACCTATTTAATGTATCATGGACCAATGTTTGTGGCGAAACCTATAATAATAAAACTTGTAATTTTATTTTGTACAAAGAGAGATATATAGATAGCGTGTTGTTTTCGGAATCAGTTTTTCCAGTTCAATGATTTAGAAATATTAATAAAATGCAATAGCTGCATATAAGATGTTACAACTTTGTTATACTTAACATTAATAGTAATTTTTATCTCTTATTCGTATCGCAGATAATTAACTGTATCGAAAGTTATCAATGTGCCCAGAACTTCATTGTTTTCCGCGTGTTATCAGCACAGCCAAAGACACGAATAGCCAGATTGACAAAAATATTTGATGCATTGAATCTGGCCCGTTACTTTTATTATTAATAGGGTAGATTAATCTAATAAATTCCTATTTATACTTATGGGGTAAAGTACAAATTGTCCGTAATGTTTAAAGTTGTGTGAATTCTGTAAGCCATTACATGACTAGCAAAGTGGAAGATATTCTAACGTCGTTCCTTGAGTCCAGTGATAGGAGAATATCTACGAACGGAACCAGTTTATTTTGTTACAGGTATGAAAAACTCAATGAAATTCGTATTTCTCTATGGTGAGGTTAATAATACTGTACGGGCTTTAGAGGTCCTGTTAAACAACCTTGTTGAATTGTGAGATTAAATTTACATGGTTTAACAGAGATTTGCGTGTAACTTATGAATTTCTGATTCTCGGATTTGTTACTAAGTCCTCTGCTCATCCGTTCTTTAACAGCATGGCGGAGACTCTATATCGTTATAAGAAACCCATGTCGTACAGTGGACTCGAGTAATGTAGTTGAAAAAAAATCTTATTTTAGGTACCTGTGCGTGGTTTTTCGATTGCTGACGCGTTTCGCCAGACGTTACACATACTCGACGGATAGGTCTAGAGCAAGTACTCTAGGTACTCTAGAAAATATAGGGGGTAAATGATGCGTCGAGACAACGCTTCGGTTCACACTTGACGGCACTCTGCGTAGTATGTGTCTACCTAAAGATCGACGCGAGTCGGCATGTGTCTTACTAAAGTTTTATATGATACTACTATGGTTCAATGTAAATGTTACCCCTAATTGACTAAAATTACTACTGTAGATTGGAGTCAACTTACCATTATCATAAGAAATAATATCATATTGTGTTTTTGATTAGCTGTCAATCGTGATAATACTGAAACTAAAATTGTGTTATATTATGTTAACCCATGTCCATGTCGATAATAATGTTTCTCTTTACGCAATAAAATTTATATACCTTGTCCATATACAGATAAATAATGTATTATTGTTTACATGTTTAGCTGTATATATGATCATATATAATACAATTTTATGTTAGCGTGTATTACTGTTAAAGAATGTGGACGCTAAATTGGTTTTCTTACGTCACTCTCTTAGGTTTGTTGGAAGAGAATTCTTTTAGCAATAAGCAGTGTCTATGTAAAACATGTCTACATAATTTTTTTTATTTCATCCGTATTATACGTGTAGATAAATTATTTAAAATTAGGTAAATTTCAGATGTACTACTTCTTAGGACTGGGCTGGATTGCTTTTATAAATGTTACTGACACAAACAAAATTAAAAAAGAAACAGAAAATTAGTTTTTGTTATTCGTTTGCAACAAATGCCATATTTAATAGTTACATAAATTATAGAAGGTTTATCGTGCCATCTGCAAGATATCCCATATAGAATCAAGCTCACAAAAGACTCCGAAACGATTTAGAGGAACGCATAGTCAGCGTGGAAAAAACACAATGGGCGAAGGGTCTGCGTCCCTCGCAGTGATCACTCGGTCTTGCCTAACTAACAAATGAATTGAGAAAATCCTATCCCATCTATTGCACACCAGCTTAGTGATAAGTTCTCCATTCCACTTAAAACCAGCGGATTTACATATGAGAAAATGTTGGCTGGTTTAATTCAAGTATGCGTTTACACCATAACGTCAATAAAAAAAAATCTGTTTCATGTAATTCAATTCCAAAGAAGATGTTAGAGGTTTTCGAGTAGTCTGGATTTATATATCTAGAAGCTGTTATGAAAATAAGTTCTAGGAGTTACAAGTAGGAGTACATTAAAATCTGATTGTACTCGAAATAAATGACCGCTTCATATCAATCGCTGCAATCAATTGCGCAACCAATAATCCTGGAAAATTAAGAAGTCATCAGAAATATATTAATATAATTAATTTGTTTCTGTTCTTAAAATAGTACAAGTTATTCGACAATATTCGATATGTACGTAATTCCATTTTAATAAATAGATTAATTTTGCAAATTACTCGCGGATAAAATAAAAACATTATGTAGAGTATTGCAAAGCCACTAGAGGTAAAATAGTTAACTGGATGCAATTACAAGTTCGTTGGAATTGAAATACCTAAAAGTGTTAAAATATTCATTGAACATTACAGATCTATTCGAAACGGCCTTTACACTTTTGCTTTCGATACCGAACCGAGCAAGCACTCAGAAAATTTAATTTCCGTTGACAGATCGAACAATTTCGTTCCAATGTGGTGTTCGTGCACAGTAATTGGGTCAACCCGACGGACAATGGAGTCCAACAATGTTATTATTAGCAGATCTCTCACTCAGTCCGTTGTTCAACTTATCAATCATTCAAGGGGCGAAACTTTGTAGAAAATTCCAAAAAATGAGCTAAAAAGAAAGTTTTCTTTCGGATCCGTCTTAAAACATTTCATGACTTGTTTTTTGTTCTTGAACGTACAAAAGCAGACTTTTTACACAGTCTAGGTTCTTTTGATATCAGTTTTATATGTGTTACTGTATTGTTCATAGTTACGCGTCTTCTTTGTTAGGATGACATTGATACTACTCAGACATCGTTTGAAATATGAAATGAAATATAATTTATTCAAAGTTGAGTTTTCCAAATACTTTTCCGAAGTCAAACTACGCCATCGCTTCACAGTATAACCTTTCCTTGTAGATAATTATTTGAATTGTATACTTTGACATGATGAATCATGTATGTAGTATTAAAGTTTATAAACATTTGTACCGCCATAGTATGGCTAGTGTACCTAATAGGACTCGTATATATTTATACCAGCTCTGTGTTAACCTACATTTGATGACAAATAAATAAATATATAAATAAAATAAATACACTGTATTAAACACTGTTAAAGATATATTATTTTATACTAGTAAATCGTTATCGTTTCGTTTCAGAATAACTACACCATACGCTTAGAAATAGCACGTGCATTTTTTAGGACGGGGTTTTTATCTTTATCTGATTAAGAAATATATTAATTTATAATTTTTTTTATTTGTAGACGGATTGAAATTAAACGAGCTTTAATTATTAAGTCATGCTTACTGAAATGCATTAATGAAAACCATAACGAATACGCCAACGCCGTCTCTAAGATTAGCGCGCACAAACTTACAGACACATAGACACAAATTATAACAACTATTGTTTTGGGTTTTGTTGTTAATCAAGGCCCGTAATACTAGTTTTTCTCTTATATCCTTCATGTACAGAAAGCGACCAGTAAAAATTTTATTGTATGTATGTACAGATTTCTATAAAGTTTGAAAAGGTACTAAAGGTTAATTATGGAAGAGCAAACGCTAATAGCTAACGGTAATAAAAAAATATTTCATAGTAATGTATTATATTTCATGTATTTATTTGTACTGTATTTCATTATGTAATGCATTTATGTTTTGTTACTTTTTTATATATACCTATAACTTTCAATAGTATAGAATATACATACAATATACATCACACTCGTTGATTAAGTAGCGGTCGGAGCTAGAAGGAGTCTAATCAAAAGCTCAATTTACACAAATCGAGTGTAACGCTCGAGGAGATCTACGTTAATCTAACCAATCGATTATATTGGTGAGCTAATAAAGATTGACGACGGACGAACATCATCTATATAATTACTATGACCGTGATAAGGAAATGAAGGCCATAACGAAGTGACTTAGATTTAACAGTAATATCCTCGTAATTCCACCCGCTTTTCCAGGATCTAATGGAATGAATAACGCAGTTATTTCGATCGATAGATTCTAAAATAATTTAGAATTTGGTCGTTTTATCCACGTACCAAAGGTAGTAAAAATAAACAATACAAAAATGGAGTTCGATATGATTTACTAGGAGTTGTTGGAACGCGCATTCGTACAGAAGCGGGCACTGCAACCAATAAACAACTGCGAACAAACTGAAATACACAAAGTTGAAGCTGAATTCTGAGAACATAGATGGAGCGAGGGCACTTGTAATTCAACAATAGCAGTTACGCTTTAAACAGATTATATGGTGTTGGATGAAATACTCAATGTGTTTTACCGTTCACGGTTATTTATAAACATTTGTTAGTCAATTAATTTTACGTAAGTTTTCTTCATTTATTATTATTATTTGAAGTGCAATTAGTTCCAATTTAGAACAAGTATCTAAAGCTGAACTAACAGGTTCCTTCCAAATATGGCTAAGTAGCGGGACAACACGAGCAGTGAAGTTGAGCGTGGATGCGCATCATAAGGGGTCCCCCTTAAACCTACAACCGGGTGGCAAGCCATGGGAACTGCTGTCCCTCTGCCACACGATGGACCCGGCACCAGCATGATGAATCCAAGGTGTACTTTATCTAAAAATATAATATGTGTTTTATCTTAATATTTCAAATCGATGTGAAATAGCGAGTGTATGCAAGAATTCCATTTATAGCAACTTTCTAGACTGTCCTTACTTAGATAGGCACATATTGACTTGAGGTTCAATTTTAAATGCTAATAATAACTACTACAAAATGTAAAAAAAACTATTTTTGATAAAATCTAGCTGAACATCGCATGTTATTTTGGCTCAATAATTATCATCTTTGCCTCCATCACAGTTGTCACCATCACAATATTGTCTTGTCACTATAATTTAACGCTATATGGTTACTGTTAGTAAAGTTGGAATTACATAAAAATTATGTAATAACCCGATTAAAAATTAAAATATTTCCAAAGACAAAAAATTAGCATCATTATTTAAGTGACTAAAACTATGGCATTGAAGTATTTGTTAACATTAACCTCTTTATTTTATTTATATTTAAACAGATCAGATGGTGTAGATTCGCATGAAGCTTCCTACTTTCGTCACTGTCATTTGCGTCGAAGAACTTTTCAATGGGATGTTTCCGAGTAATTGGTGAGCAATGACCGGAGAATGATGCAGACGCGATACATGCATCTTGTATTAAAGCTTCTTGGTATGAGTATTTTAGAAATGTTTTACTCATTGAAATAATTATTTAGAGTTTTTTTAAAGCAATCGTTTTATCATTCATAATAAAAAAAATCTTAGGACATGATTGTTTCGTAGGCATAGTGTCTTACTTTTTTTTTTGAATCCGATAGTTTTTTAAAGTGTGTTCTAGTGACTATTTTAACTTATTTGATTTGTTCAAGAGAATTGTATTTTTATTCTTTCAATGTCTCTTTCTCTCTCCGTTAAGTAAATATTGTTTAGCATATGCGTATAATCATTTTGTTATTAGTCACTAAATATGTGAAATCAACAAATTAGCGATGCATTGTCACATCTCTCCACGTGATTGAGGAGGCCTAGATCGTAACTAACTCACCGTTCTATTGCGGAAAAAGCATTTTGCTGTTCGAAGGTTAAGAGACCAACTCGCGCATCAGAAGATTTTATGCTGCCCGAAGAGTCCTGACATGGCTTTACGACTGTTGGTACTGACTATTCGCTTTACGTGTCCAACGAAGCAGGGAAGGCCCCAAGAAATTTTGCCACCAGCGGTCACTCATCTCGGTCGCGGTCATTTTACCCGCTCGATGATTTAAAATCAACATAAGCCGTGAATCTATGAGCGCTTCGATTAAATATGTTAGGTCATCATTACAATCCAATTGTCCCCTCTTACAGTGAAAGGGGTTAAGGCCCGCCACGCTCGCCAAGTGCGGGTTGGCAAATTTAAAATACCTTTGGGAACATTATAGAGAGCTTTGGTACACCAGATTCTACTTTACTATGCACACAATTTAAAAAAAAAATGTTAAAAGTGTTGGGTTCGAACTCAAGTCTACACCGTGCGCGAGAAATGGCTCATCACTCAATATATTAGTAATTATTTTCTTGAACGAGTTCCGTAGCAAAAGACTTCTTTGCCAAATATATTATTGCTATCACGTGCTTTCATACGAAGTACGAACGTGTTCAACTTCAGAGACTTTTGACGTTTTAACGTCTTTAGGTAGATATTTAATAAAGAGATCACAATGAGTCGTCAAGCGAGCTCACTTTTATCCTATGTTCTCATTTGCGTCGGAGGAACTATTGAACGCGACATTTGCCAGTAAATTGTTGAACAATGAACGCAGAATGATAGATGCGCCTATTGTATTCTTTACAATAGACATTACTTCAGTTTGGTTCTGGAGTTTTGTGTGATTATGTCGTAGTATACATACTGTTTGGTGTAACATGATTATTGTACTGATAGTTGAGTATTCTAAAGGTATTTTTATCTGTTAACGAGAAAATATTGTAATGAATTTGGTATTTGGCCATTAATTTATTAAATGAACTAATTGAACCCTACGAGACAAAGTCATTTTCAATCGATTGGTTGAATCATTTGAATCTAGAGTCATACTTTAAAAGACATCAGATACACCACTACCTTTGTTATAAGTTATTTTGATATTAAACATAGATTGGATATTAAGTAATTATAATTGGTATTTTTATTTGGGCTTTTTATGTTACATACTTTTATCTTGGAAGTTTAATTCCCGCACTAAGAATAATAAGTTTAATTATTATATTATTTCCGTAATAAGAAGTATTCATCCCGCACTAGTATAGCATTTATAGTTTTTTCGTTAAATTAGTTGTCATTTGCATTTAACTAGAGAGTAAGTATTACTATTATCGTAGAAAACCTATAGGTAAATGCGTATATATGTATATATATATATACACAATTATATATTGAATTATGGTTGTTTTTTTTTGTTAAAACATTACGAATCTAGAAACATGTGGTATAAATAACAACGACATTCGGTTATCTATTTTATAGTTGATTGAGAAATGTTATACTGCGGTCTTGAATAATCGTATCGCTTTATTTATAGCTCTCACCGCTATCGTGTATCACTATCTATTTGTGTAACCTGATCTTGAATAATAAAATAAGCTTTTGGAAATCAATAACGAATCGACCTCGAGTAGTCTTGAAGTATTTTAGTAGAGTGATTTTGAACTTAAAAAAAATCACTGCTACTTACGAAAATAATAATACTTAATTTTTATTTAACATTTTCAAAGATAACCGAGTGGTGAGTATTCTTATTTTGAAGTAGAAGACAGTTGGTGAGGAAATAAAAATGAAGGGAGTAAGTATTCTATTGATAAAATTTTGAATACAACCGTTGTGAGGATATACAGAACACTAAAAGCAACATAAAAGTTGTTATACGTAATAGTTGCAGAAATCCAAGTGTTTCTCACTTTGATACCAATAAGCGAACAATGTGAAAAGTTAGTCACATAAAGAGTTATTGTGGACCGGGTAAACAGAGGGCCGCAGACAGCGCTGCGCTCCGATGAATTTCCCCCTTGTGCGGAAACACGGGGAGAGAATTCGTGCGGGGCCGCTACGACACGTGCCTTGTTATTGTATTAGAATACTATAGCTTTACGAGATATTATTCGCTGAGCATATGAAGCGTTTGTATGTGTGCAGCATCCGTACTTCCGAATTGATTAAGCACCGGTAAGGTAGGAGATCAAGCGCGCCTAATCGTCAGATAAAACTATCAAGATTATTTATTTTATATTATTATTTCATTTCCCGATATTGGTTGAATATATTCTTCAATAATTAAGAATTATGGTTTTACCGTTTTCAAATAATTACGTCTAGGTCTTATAATATTTGTCAGGTGTTTTTAAAATGTCACCCGATTGCTTTGCTTAGATATACTTTTTGCAAAGTAATATGATGTGTCTGTGACATTCATACGACTCGGATAATCTGAGGGCAAGGTCAACAGTTTGCGATTTTTAAATGTATTCGAAAAGATTTATTTAGAAAAACGTCGCGCAGCGTTTCCAAATACGAAGTCATCACGTGTGTTTCCAATCTTTGCTTGATATAAATGCCGCTTTCGCAATAGTCAGTTCGTAGCGGTTATCCTTTTTTAAATTTTATGCAACCAACAGAATACTCAGCATAATCGGATTATAAAAATTTATTGTATGACATATTTAAGAAGCTTTACAGTTTTATACGCTTTCATAAATATATTCGATTTTGAGAATCGAATCGTGTGTATTTTGATAATCGTGATATTAGAATAAATTTTCTGTTCAAATCTAAATTCAGTCTGTGGTTTACTCTATCGTATTTCTCGATTATCACTTGTAATACGCGATAGCATTTGTAGTTATGTTAATGTAATGTTAATTTGTACTTATGTAATGTTAATGTATGTTATGTAAATGCACTAAATGTAATATAAATTTATCCATTTTAACTACTATATACATTTTTTTTTAATTTATTTCTTAAACTGCTTTTTATTCCACTAAAAAATATTTTGATATTTATCAAGTTAGTTTTGTTTTTATGAGTATTTCATAGATTTGCCGATAGGTGACATTAGTAAATGTGGTCTGAATATAGTTTTAGAATATTGTTAACCTGAATAGTTGAGTGAATTTTGTAAGTTGTTTATGAAAAACGGAAGTAGTAGTATAGAACTGTTGAAAATTAGAGAAATTTCCACTCTTCTTTTAGCGAATCGAACTGATAATACTAGTATTTAGTAGAAAATCAAACGTTAAACCGTATACGTGACATATTTTTGTTATTCCTCCTTGTCTTTACATACATTTAATCTATAGTTAATAATAATACTAAGAGTAATGAATTGCAAAACGTTAAAAACTCCAAAGTGAATACAATTTAAGAGAGCAACGGAAGCTTTCATTGAAACTACTATCAAGGATACAAAAACCGCGGTTTACTAAAGCGATATCTCTTGCTAAATTGATGGCGGATACAAAGAAGTTTCTCGACCTTTCCCCGCCGCGCCACCGCGCCGGCCGGCTGTCAGCCTACACAATGCCTTCGAATGCCTACAACTCTACAAGCCTTTCAATTGTTCGACCGCTGACGCGTTTGAAGCCAGTAACAAATGGCGCACGATTCCGTTCGGCGAAAATCGGAGTTTTTAATTTTCTTGCCGCACGCGTCTGTTTTCTTTCTTTGATGTCGTTAGCTTGCAATGTAATAAAATTGGTGGAAGTTAGTCTTTGTGATTTCGTCATTTGAAACACTACAATGATAGATTGTTTTTTTCTTGTTCCGTTTTTCTGTGGTCACTATAATGTAAAATATTCTTATTATAATCTTGTTTACGTCTAATCTATAATATACTGCAAAACCATGTCGGCCCTACCAGCTAGTACCATCATATTAATAATCCAAATAACGAGTGAATGACGAACCATTGAATTTGACATACATTTTTATTACGGTTTTGCTTAAAAGACAGAACTTTTGAAGGTATTGACAAAATTAAAAAAAATGACCCCTTGTAAACTCTACTACGCGACTAGATAAATCTATAAAGTCCTTTCAACGACATGGTCATATCAAGTAAGCCTTACGCATCTATGATTCCCTCTGAAGCGTTCTTTCTAAGGTAATATTTACCGTGTTATCCAATTCAATTACCATACACGCGGAGGCGCTACGTGTATATTCAGTGACGAGACTTCTGTGACATGCGTCAAATCATCTGTAGTGCAAAGTATGTAGATTGCCTTTTTCAGACAAAGACGTGTAAACATGTCGCCTGTGTTCCCCGCCGTTCGGGCCGACAGTGGCTTCACGTTCCGCCGCCCTCGACGCTGACTTTGACATTTCTTCTCCGGAATATTCTCCGCATCTATTGGACTAATTTACTGTATCTTTTATCGTTTTAAAGGCAGTTAATGATTTGCGTTGGCGTGGAGTTAAAAGAGACACCTTTTCTTTTTGAACATGTTGTACATTATATAGTACCTAAATAAAAAAGATATTGTGACATCTTAACATTGCGTAACATGACGACTGTGGACTAGTTGGTAGTGGATTTGCTACCCGAGCGAAATGTCCCGGATTCGATTCCGGTCGGGTCAGACATTTAGGTAATTTATGTCATGGGTATTTGTATATGTTATATTTGGGTGTATGTATGTTTTATTTGGGTATGTCTTATTTGTGTATGTTTCTACCCCCAACACAGTGAATCCTAGTGCGGGGTTGTGATTGTGCATTTATTAATTTTATTGTGTCTAATCAAACATGCTAACTGTACAATGATACATGGCCTATAATACCTCCTTGGTGGTCTTTGACGTTACGGATGATCTGGAAAGCTTCAATTTCTTGTTGTCAGTTGGCCCTTACGCTAATTGTCCGGAATTGATATTCAAAAAATATTCCTGTTGTTCCAAAACCACCTCCTCGTCGTTGATTAATTTTATTATTTATCAAGAGCTCGCGGTTAAAGCCGCTTTCTGTCTGCACTGTATTTAATTTAACATTGGGCTATTTCGTAATTAGACATCATTGTACATTATGTTATGTACAACATACACACTCACTAATAGTGATATTTGTAGTATTGTACTGACTAGATTCACTACGAAAAATGATATATTTCAGTCGTGCGTTCGCAACATGTCTACGTCTGCGTTTCCGTCTGTAAGCTCCAGACAAACTTGTTTTATTGGCTTTAGTACATAGTTCTCACTATGTCTCGAGACACTTGAAATATCTCCTATATTACAACAATCAGAATGGTACTTTGATCGCCTAAATTAAATATAAATGCTGTCAGAACTGTCGAAAATAAAAAGAGCAATGTTATCTCGCAGGAGATATTAAGCTTATCTATATCAAAAGCCCTTGCGTTTCGTGAGATTTAATATTTTTATGGTGTGCTTTCGTGGCTTGGAACAGGAAACCGATAAGTCATTTCCGGGTATCAGTTAGAAGGCGCGTTTGTTTGAAAACTGATTGATTACGGTGAGATAGCATGGTTTTTGTCTTGACTGTGACTCGTAAATGTATATTGTAAAACTCGTGGCCATGTCGAAATAACTAAGTACATTATTAATAGGACTCGTAGGAACGAATGTTTAAAAGAAAGATTTATGTATACATGTAATAAAATTCTAACTGATTGCTTTCTGTACATGAAGGATATATGAGAAAAACTATTATTAGGGGATTTTATTAACGTATTAGAACCCCAAATAATAGTTATTAGAATTTTTGTCTGTTTGACTGTGCGTTTGTCCGCGCTAATCTCAGAAACGGCTTATCCGAATCGTATAATAAAATTGATTTTTATCCTTAACTTCATGACATTTTTTTGTAAGATTTGCTCTTTTAATTGAAATTATCTTTTTATCTACAATATGATAGTATAAAGAAGTATGATGAGTTATGTTTTGGAATAAATTACGACATTGAAGATCGCCAATCTTTATTTAAAGTCCATTCGGCGCAGGATGTAAATCCGGACGCAACCGCCCTCGACATAAAATCATGCTTTGCCTTTAAAAAACTCCAAAAACTATGTGAGAAGATTTGACTTCCCTCCTAATGTTCGTTATCAACTTTTACAGTTTAAAATCGGTATAAAAAAAACTAAACGATTTTAAATTCAAAAGTCAAAATCAAATTCATCAAATCAAATTCAAAATCATCATCATATTAAACAATAATAAATTTAATTTACTAAAATATTTCTTTGTAGAAGATCTACTACTAATCTATATACTAGTCTTGTAATCTACGGTCTGCTAATATTTCTTTCTATTTATCTTTATTTTTGTGAGCTTTTCGGAAATAATTGTGAAACGGTATGTAAAATCCATTGTATAATAATGCACGGCATCGAGGATCCCGCATTTTTATTCAAAGTCCATTTGGCGCAGGATGCAAATCCGGAGGCAACCACGCCTGGTAAAAGTCACGCTTTGCCCATAAAAACGTTTAGTTTGTGTGAGACAAATTCGCTTCCGGGATTTTTCTCGCTGTCCGATAAATGTTAGTTAAATATGACGTAGTATAATATAATATGGACATAATAAAAGTGTAGTCATTGTTCATGGTCGTTAAGCACTAGTTCCAAATGTACTTGTTAGATTACTTAAGATAACTTGGAAAATGAATTAAGAATTTCGGGCAATCGGAGGGGTCACTAACTTTACAGCTAATTTTAATTAGAGGTGCCTAGTTGAGTAGACTCCGGAGCTTCTTCAATCTGAGTACTACATTGCATAGAAAAGAGCTAATGATTTTCATCCATTCCCAATACTCAAAACTTCAATCATTTAAATTGACCAACTATTCATCAATACGCACTGTAATATCAAGTATGTATGTAATAATATTCACGGTGAAACTTCCATGCCTATGTTTATAACGTAGAAATGTCCAAACACCGATGCGGTAGGCCAATGCTACAAAAAAATTCTTTTATGACATAAAATCTTTTTCATGGAAGTCTGCTTAGAAAGTCACATATTGGAGTAAAAATTTTACAAATTTGAAGAAATTCACATCGCATTCACTGAAGAGAAGTTCACATCGCTTTAGCTTGTGGTTTGTGCACCCGGTCTTGTGTTAAAGCTATTTTGGTTAAACCCATATAAGACCCACGACATCTGGCTGGTCCAACGCATGTATTTCAACAATGAATGTAATTACAACAATGTAATTTCAACATAAAAATCTAAATCTAATCTAATCTATCTGTTCGCCTACTTGAACGCCCTAATCTCAAAACTTTTGTGCGGAATAAGATAGGGTGATTCGCGAGAAATGTTTGGGTGTATTGATTAGACATTAAAAAATACTGTATAATAGCGACAACACGCTTTTCGTGAACTTTAACGTGAACGTAAAAACCACGGGGTGAACCAAAAATCATCTCAGTCAAATGTAAATAATTTTGTTTCTGAAATATTGATAAGATATTATCTTCACTAAAGTGCTACCCACAGGTTGCTGTCGCAGTTATGGGTGACTGTTTTGATCTTACAGATATATTGTGAATTTTGAACTGCGTATCATTTGGTACTCTGAAACGATACATCGAACTCCAACCTCCATCGGTGGTCATTCAGATTCACGCGATCATAAACGCGTCGAAGATTATATTACATATAGACATACTATGAACCCTTCACGACTTATTTTTTATTTTAATACAGTTTAATCTGGATGGTATGAAAACCGATATTCCCGTTTTATCTGTGGTCTACATCGGCGTCATTTTTTCACATCCTCAATAAACTATCCCGGCACGGGTCACCAACAAAGGGGCTGAGTTACGTGCTCTTTGTGAGAATTACGTCTTATAAATCTCGTCAGCTCTACCGTTTAGCAATTGAAAAAATCAGCGGCGTAATAAATTCTCGGCGAGGTTGACGCGAGTGCGAACGATTCGGTACGATAAGGGTGCAATGACGATTTGAATAAAGTGCTCGTCGCTTCCTTCAGGGAACGTTAGAGTTTGAAAGGAGTTTGATTTAAGGATTTGTTTTTTATTCTTTAAAAGCTGAGTTTGGTACATTAGTACACGAATTCAATTTTTAAATCGTTTCATAATGAACGTATTTTTTTAACGGAACTAATGACGTTTGTGCTTTTACTACCGGTTGAAAAAAGTGCATTTTAACTGTCACTGGTACTCACGATTTTTACGTTTTTCGCCGACACTCCGACCCAATTACATGGTTCATGGTCAAAAACGTTATGGAAAAAAAGTTTGTTCCTAGCCACAGTAGTGTGACTGTGGTCATGATCCACGTAATTGAGTCGAAATATAAAACAAAAAATTGTGAATACCCATTACAGTTAAAATGTATAATGTTCGCGTAGTTTAAAATCATAGGTGCTGTATCATTGAGGACAAGAAACATCGAAATAAATACTTCAGCTTTTGAACCAACATTATGACCATTACAAAGTAAGTTTTAACCTGCACGGAACCATTTATTCATTGTTTACAGGTGACCTTGTCATTTACATATGTATACTATAGATATTATAATGTCTTACTTAGAAGCTTCGGAGCTTTTACATATTGCTTGAAAGTTCCGAAGTACTCGTAGTATAAGGTCTCGTATTATGCCTAACGTTAAGTAATAATAATAATGATGATATAATAATACTCTTCATTGTACATTATACAATATGATTTAAGAACAATTTGATCAACATAATTACAAATTAAACGGTCTCATCGCTAAAAAGCGATTTCTTCCAGACGACCTTAAGGTGAGAAGTTGTAAGTGTAGGAGTAATATTATGTAGTGACAGGTAAGTAAATTAAATAACAGTTTAAGTATAAGATAGCTTGCAGATAGGTACCTAGTTATTTAGCTCAGTCAATTGGATTGATCTTTGTAACGCTTAAATTCGTTTAATCCCTTATTATTCGGCAATTATTCATTTTGAAATTAAAATAAAATAAAATTACATTGGCCAGTCAGTAGTGGCTTCGCATAAAGATCAAAGTCAAAAAGATTTAATTATCGGCTGAGGTCGACATTTATTTGACAGTTAATGTTTGTTCCCAGATGGGATTTTTTTGTGATGTCTTAATTGTGTAAAGCCTTGACAACCGCAGCATTCCTCGTGCAGAGAAATGGAAGGCTGGGCATTCGACGGAAGCTAGTATTAATATATCTGTGGTACATTTACTGTCATTAAATACTTGTCGACTAATAGGTGGCGCGATGATCTGCGGATAGCAGCGCAGAGTAACTGCGTGTGGAGAGCCAAAGCCAGGAGTAATTAAATTATGGATAAATGGAAACGAAAGAAAAACTTCAATAGCCCTTACTGTCTTTAGCACTGAGGATTACGATGCTCAAAGAGAAATTTCTGGTAGACACATGTCTGCTGTTTTTGCGAAATGTGTAATAACAGTGGGTTCCACAAACTATACTCTACGTACATATTTTTATTCAACAAGCCGAGCTCTACAATTTTTTTAGATTGTTTTACGTATATGTATCTAATGCTGATCTGATCTTTTTAAAGTATTATTACAATATCTAAGTATAAATAAAATAAAATGTTTAGCGACATTTTTCTCGCAAGTAGCTGGAACTTAATAATTTACAAAATCGTAGAACCGTACAGTTCTAGTTTGGTAAACCATCGTTCATAGCTCATTTTGTCAGTATCTATCCGCTTGAAACATCGTACAGTCTGGAGTCATAAGAATATTGTTCAAGATCAGTTTCTATTTCATGTATACTTCGTCAAAACCTTCAAGTTTTATCGGTCTGTAAAATTTCTTGTGTTAGATTATACATAAGAAGTGATTTTAAGATCTAAATCTACTGATTCTGTTGAAGTTCATTGTGTGAAGGATAACTTGTATTATAATTTTTTTTATGAAGCACAGGAAATTTAAATTGCTTTATGAAACTATAAACCAAAGCACAAGAAGTTTGACTTTCGACAAGATCAAACTAAATTATGCGCAGAACAACGCAACGATTTAAATCTCTGAAGCTACGGGTTTTTAAATGATCGAAGCAAGTCTATAAAGTAGTCATTTTGTAGACAAGGTAGCTTTGTTGCTCATACATAATATGGATGGTATTTAATAGAATTAAGAATAATTTAAATACAAAAACTCATTAAAAACACCAGGGGGTCAACACAATGGACATGTTATTACCGACAACAAAATTTGAAAACGTCAAATGTATGGAGTGACGTAGCTCATCAATATGTCATTTATGTCATCCTACACTTGAATTCAATGAATTTATGAACAAGTTTTTTCGTGAGCCGGTCCATTTGTGAGTCTATCAAGGTAAATAAATTATCGATTAAAACACGAATTGATATCGTTAACGATAAAGTACCAAGACGTCGCTTGCTATCGGCAACTTGACAGTGACTGATCGTTGGCCAGTTCAGACGCCTCTCCTCTCTCCCTTTCCCCTTTCCCCCTTTACATTTTCAAGTGTGTACTCAACGTCCCTTGCAATATGAATTTTGAAGGAGTATATATTATATTATAGGAGTATTTTTGTATTTCATCGATCGACTTTCCATCATTGTTCAACATTAACAATTTCGCTATATATGCTCCAACATGTTTCAATTGTCGTTCCGTTGACAACTTGTTATTCAATCGCTTTTCTCGTTTCTTCTTTATTTGTGTGTTGTTTATTTATCGTTTGTGTGTGTTTGTTC
Source organism: Megathymus violae (assembly GCA_003671415.1). Classification (NCBI taxonomy): domain Eukaryota; kingdom Metazoa; phylum Arthropoda; class Insecta; order Lepidoptera; family Hesperiidae; genus Megathymus; species Megathymus violae. The sequence continues at coordinate 4,642,301 of PDGT01000017.1, read as the reverse complement.
TTTATTTGTGTTCATACTAGTAACCCTTCTCGCTTCAACTCGGGAAAAATGATTATTACGATCATAAGTAGTAATCGCACCTGACATTATTGTCACTCAATATAAGAGATTTTATGATTTTTTTCATTTTATTTGTTACACCAAAACCTTCCTGTATATTGTAGGGACACGGTTATATGACAAGAATCAAGCGCATAAAATCAAGTGAACGAATGCACTAAAATATGAACCTCGTCAACCGTGACGATTGCATTGGCTTGGGGCTGTCACTGCTTTGTCTCTAGTCTGCTTCCAAACCCTGTTATGGAATACACACATATGCACAATTTAATGATTATTTCAAAGACAAAAGACCTTGGATATACATAATATTATATGAGTATTAAGTCATTTTTATGTAAATATGTAGCAAGTAGGTATTCTCTGTAATTGTAAATACATATAAAATATTCTTTTTGGGAGTTTGTTGCCACTTCTTTTTGGGCAGCGAAGTGATTCGAAATAAAATTTTTCCTCACTGAAATTTCGTACTAACTTTTTGCTTTAACTTGTATCTTAGACATGTGATAAATAAATTTCATAAGTTTTAATTATATTTATGCCAAGTGGTGCACCCTATTGTTCAGTTCGTTTGATACGGAGCGACCACTTTATCTGTTGTAAATCAGAAGCGTTACACTTTGAATCATAGATTTATGTAATAGAAAGCTAGATAGGAAATATAAGAGTTGTAGTGTGTATGTTAGAGCGAGATGGAGAGATACCTTTTTTTTTTTATCGAGGGGGAAACCTTCAAAAGGTACCCGGTGCCGTGGGAGCGACACAGGATTATGTGGGATTTTTACCCACTAAAACTCCCCCGGTGGCCAGCCTCAACGCTTGTGGAGGACTCCGGGATCTCCAGAGGAACGCGACCGGTGCCCTCTAAGCGCGATGTCCCGTACGGACCCATCTCAAACGGCTCTGTGCGGC